>WTSP01009783.1:0-155965 GCA_025331215.1 Actenoides lindsayi
CGGCCGGCTCAGGGAACCCCGTGTACCGGGCGGGGAGGAGAAGGAGGAGGAAGAGGGCGGCTGGACCCGTCGGTGGTACGGGAAAAGGATAAAGTGCCGCGGGGAGGCCGAGCAGCCCGGGAGCGCCGGTACTCACGGGGTGCAGCGGTCGCTGTACTCATTGGCGATGGTCTCGATACCGCCGCTCCGCGCCACGCCGATATAGCAGTTGAGGAAGCCGAGGTCAATGCCAACTACGGACATAGCTGCGCCTGGCGCTTCCCACTCCCCGCCGACTTGTAACTACAGCGGCAGCGGCGACCGTCTGGATCGCTGGGACCCGGCTTCTCACCCGTCTGTGCCCACTGCGGAGCAGAAGCCACCAACCGGCAGTTGCTGCCCTGTGCGCAGGCGCGCTGGGCCGGCCGGCAGGGGATCCGCCAGGCGCCGGCTACGGCTTCGGCACTTTCCGGAAGGACTCGGGCGGCGCTGGCTACGAGCGGCGCGCGTTCGAGAAAGATCTGGAAAGGGAAAAAGAGGCGCTATCTAGAGCGACACCCCGCGCCGTGACGTCAGCTCTGCGGCGGGACACGCCCCCGCCCCTCTTAAAGGAGCCGTCGGGCGACAGAGCCCGCCCCTCAGCTGCCCGGTGAATGGAAAAGCTGGCAGCGGCACAGCGACACTTAATGCGATCATAACAATCCAGTGCAATTAGCGCTGGGCGGTGATTAGACCAATTAATACGGTCGGTTGCAGCAGCAGTGAGTCACAACCGGCTGTGGGGCCGGGCCTCCTTGTGCCCACAGCACAGGCCCAGGGCCCTGCCCGCTCACCGCTGAGGTGAGAAGAGCCAAGGCCCCGAGCTCCACGGGGAGAAAGGCTGCCTGGAACACCCCCCGATGTGCAGGGTTACTCCTGTATCGGAAAGGTTAAGCATAGAAAATGGAACCCAGGCGTTTGTATCCAAGGCAGACGTGGGGACTGCTCCTGGGGCCAGGGGTGAGCAGAGACTTGGGACCCACAAGTGCCATCTTTCTTCCTTACGCCACCAACACCCACGGAAGAACTGTTCTGCATTTGTGTTCACATATTCCCAGAGGTGCCTCATCTTTGTCATTTTCCTGATCTTGAAAACAGACGTCTTGAAACTTGAATATCTCTACTGGACTTACCCCATTTTTCATTGGTGCAATTTTACTACAACGCTACAAAACACACCTACAGACTGGAAGTCTCTGTAAGTACGTATTTGCTTCTAAAAATGACATCTCAGTTTCACCCAGCAATATGACATCTTTCTAATACAGCACACAACTCTGCACTGCACAATTTTTGTTCCACTGGAGAGTCTACAAATAAGTGCTAAACCACTAAGTTAGATTCACAGCCCTGTTGAGAATTTTTATTATCTCCCCATTTGTCAGTGTTTCAATGGTCTGCTCCACCACCAGAATTTTCCTAGTCAAGACAACAGATTCCATTTCCCTCTAAAGCCTCCAGAAGCAAAAGAAACCCTGATTAAATAGGGTTATTTCATAGAATAATTGAACATTTTAAGTTGAAAGGGACGTTTAAAGGTCATCTAGTCCAACCTTCCCCTGCAATAAGCAGGGACATCTTCAACTAGATAAGGTTGCTCGACCTCTTTCAGTGTCTCACCATAACACATTTCTTTCTTATATTTATTCTAAATCTCCCCTCTTTTAGTTTAAACCCATTATCCGTTGACCTGTCACAACAGACCCTGCCAAAAAGTCTGTCCTCATCTTAATTACAGGCCGCCTTTAAGGACTGAAAGGCTGCAATAAGGATTCTCAGGAGCCTTCTTTTCTCCAGCCTGAACAACCCCAACTCTCTCAAGCCTTTCTCTGTAGGAGAGGTGTTCCAATCCCAATTTGTAAAACAGTTGCTATTTATTAGTATAAGCAATCACCCAGCTCATTTTCATTGCTCGTGTTATGATCAGAAAGGCCAAATGGGTCCAGTCCCATCTGGAGTAGCCAGGGTGACAAATCCCAACTCGGGCGTCTGCTTTGCTGTTTCAGTCCCTGTTACAAAACCAGTTCTCTGTGATTCAAGGTAGAGCTGCATCTCACTTCTGCAGCACCACCTGAAGCTAACTCCTGACGGAAAAGGAACCTCAGGCCAAGAGATTATATGCAAATACTCTTGCGTAGCTGTGTTACTCAGCCAGGCCCAGAAGAAATTGTGCAACGCTGCAGGAGGGGACAAGCTGGCACTGCAGAAGTGCTGGCATGTCTCACATCTCAACAGGATAAATCGGCTTGTACAGAGCTTCGTGCTGCCACTGCAGTGTTGTTTCTGGCAACCAAGCCAGCTGGTTTCAAGCTGCAGTTCGGAACGCAGATCTACGTAGACATTCGTGATAGCAACAAGTTAAGTGCCAGTAGATTTTGTATTTGCTTTGTCAAGGGTAATACTGTTAGGAATTGGGAGATGAGATCGTAAGCAGGATAAGCCGAACTAAAAACTGTTTTATACAAGCTTTGTTTGCATGCTTCAGTGTCACAGTGGTTGTCCAGGCTGAGTATGAACAAAACTGAGTCAGGTCCGATAAGCCACAAACATGGCTGAGCATATTTCCCCCCAGACAGCTGCCGTCACCATAGCAATCTTGGGATTGGCATTGTCCACATCTTCCCCAGTCTTGGCCAGTGGGTCACATCTGTTCTTTTAGCAGCTAAAAAAAAATTAAAATATTTCTAACTCCAAGAGTTCTGTGTGAAACTTAAGGGTTACGGAGAAATGTTAGGAATCCTGCTAGCCTGAATTTCTTTGAAATCAAACATTTAAAGCAAGGCATCCTAAATGTTTTCTTTGGTCCCTAAATTATCAATATTTCCCAAGGTTTGGTTTCTTTTTTTTTTTTTTTTTTCCTCTAATTGAAAACCATTACCACAGAAATAAAAATTGGGCTCTTCTTTTATGCACACTGTAAGATCTGTCCACACCACTGAGAAGAATCCCCATCCATTTTAAAACTTCCTAGAGTGTTCCAAGTCTCCGAGTGCTTGGGACTCCACATTTTGGGGCTGTTTTGGCTTAAAATGCTGCCAGCCAGACTACAGCCTTCTGAGTGCTAGTGGAGGGATGGGACGGGACAGGGACAAAAGCAAATTGGTGTATTTCTTAATGCCAGTTATATTTTATTTTTAAGAAAAAACCAATGTAAACTCCTTTGTGGTCTTGACTTGGCCTTTAAAAAAACATTAGAACACATCCATTGGCTCTAAACAGGTTTTCACTGCAGTTCATGTTGAAGCTGTAGCAGGTTGTTATGTACTCCTGTTGACTATGGGCTCTGCTGACAGGTTAAGGAAACGGCTGTTACCTAGATGGCGTTAGGTACAGGCCCTAATTAAAAATGCAAGATGTGTAACATTTGGTATGAATAAAACTGAAATACTAAGAATTAAAGCAGCAAGTATGTTCCTGAATTCATTTCTTGAATAAGATGAAAACAGTGCTCTTCAGTTCCCTGTAAAACAAATTATTTACTTTAGTACCCACATAGTCATAAAAACATCCAAATAGTTTCTTGAAAGTAGTGTTTTCATAACATTTTAACTATAAGTATGCTCTGCAAACAATGAGAACTCTACACTGTGGAACACTGTATGAACAAAATGGACGTTCACTCCCTATTTCAATCAGATCCTGAACTCCTCACATCAGGATTAACAGTGTCTGTAATGTTGCCATAAAGAACCAGCACTAAGGCTGTTCCTGTTCCATGAAGACTGTTGGAGAAGACTGCAAGGAAGAAAGCATTAAGCCCCTCTCGCCTCGTCTGTTTTCATCAAGCAGCCAACAGGTCCCTTTTATTGACGTTCAGTCTCCCAGCTCTGCACACAAATAATGACAAATCATTGCTGCGCTGCACTGAGAAAGAAAATTCAATGCCCAGCAAAATTTGTCTGTCTTCAGTAAAGAACACTAAGGAACTTTTTCCTAACATTTCACTTCCTGCAGCAATGCAGTGATCTTTTAACTAATAAATATTTATCTGATGTAATGCTCTGTTAGCTGGTTCCAATAGCTTAATTTAGAAAGGCTGTGATCCTTCTTCTGACGCTTCTTTTAAGCTTTACTGGGCAAGTAGAAGGCTTAGGAATTAAATGAGGTCACTCCAGTCCTAAGGGTGCTCTGAATTGTTTCAATGCTATTAAAACTTCCACAGTTCATTTTTTTTCCTTCTTTAGTACCATTGAAAGACTTCTATACCAAGTGGATTTCAGTTCATTAGTAACTAATACAGTCCTCTGAAAAAACGTTCAGGTTTTACCTAGCATGATAATGTAAAAAAGATAAGAAAGCTAAGAAAAATCACAGTCTGTTTTTCACCTAGCTCACCTTGTTTCTGAGCATTAATTCGTTCAAAGAAATTTTATTTATTTGAATGAATGAAATACACATCCCGAGAAATATGCTACCCAAAATCTTTACCGAAAATCTTCAGTTGATATTCTTGATAAAGAACAAGGATGCTTATTAGATCTTCAAATTACAGTCCATTAAACCATAGGTAAGCAAAAATTAAAACTTCTCAAGCTTCTGGCATCCAAAGTTGCTAAAATTCAGTTAAACTTTCCCATATATATTTTCAAAATAATGCAAAACTTTGAGAATTATGCTCTAGCACTGTTTCTAAAGAATCCTCGTTTAGTCACCTTTGTCCTCTTCTTTTCAATGAAGATCATGCATTTCTTAATACTTCTAAGTTTGTAATTATGGAATGGTAAATTATTAACACAACTAATACTGTTTGATGTTGTTTTACCTCTAAAATGAAGTAAATACAAACAACTCGAGGCACACCAGGTGAAAGTGGAACTGCCATTTATGCAATTTCCTTACCTTTCCCAGTATCAGGAGCAAAATGGGTTTGTGTGAAATCTAAGGGGTCAACCGCACTGATGAATGGTGCTCCTGCTGCTCAGCCAGAAGCCAGGTTTGCCAAAAAGCATCTCCAGAACTGAAGCACAAAAACTGCTGTACGCAGTATATGAAAATACTCTATTGAAATACTATAATACTGCCTTCTGTTGTCGATACTAAATGAAACTTTAAAGCATTAAGGAAAAAAAAAAACCAAACCAAAACTGTGAGAAACAGTGTATTATTTAGAAAAAGAAAGAAACGTGACAGTCTCAGAGTAAGAACTACACTGGCATATTTCAGAATTTCCTCTTGTAAAGAGTCGGTCTATTCTTGCATTTATTCAAAAACATTGACAAGCTATTTTCTATTTCAACTTTGGAATTGTATAGTGGTCTTGTGACCTAGAGAGCAGATAACATCTTTGCCATCTACAGTCATCCAGTCCTCCATAAAAACTGGCTTGTGGATCTCCCTGAGACAACTGTGCATCAATTCTACACAATGGGGGGGAAAAGGAAACAGAAAAATCAATGTACTTGCTTTGACCGTGGCCTGCATTGTTTATCAAATCAGAAAAAACTAGTCACAGTGGAAGAAACACTTTGTATAACATTTTTAGGTGCTCTGTTGACTGAAAATGGCATGGCAGGTGCATCTTTTGGAATAACTGCAGACCATGTAGGTGTACCCAAGAATAACTTTTTATTTGCTGGTTCGGTGACAGCATCCCTGTAGCTGCAGTAGGATGGAGTCCAGCACAGCTTAACTCTCCTCATGTTTTATTCTTTGTACAGAAGGCTTTGCAACCTGCCTGAGCTCTTGCTGCTGCAGAAACTGTGGGTAGTTGTACTAGCAAGCAGGAGAGGAGGTATTTGCAAACTGAAGATGCTTGACTGTGCCAGGATTACCTTCAATACCAAGTGTCCGGAACACGGATAACACCTCTCTTCTTTAACAGAAGGTCTTTTGCACTTCAAAGGTTTTAGTAATTAATATCTTTTTTTAAATATAATTGAGCTAAAAAAACCACTAATGCATGTAACCACATTATCTTCCCCATTTCTTATCCTGCACAAAACACATCAGAAAGCATCCAAAGACCCCGTGCTTCAACAATGGCTATGGTACTGTGCTAAATACCTTACTTCTAAGGAAATTCATCTTGAGTGCTACTCATGGAATGTTTCTAAAATCTGAGTCACCAGCTCACACACATGTAAGCCATCTGGAAACACTTTGCGGAGACGGAAGGGAGATTGGAAGAACTGTAAACGCTGTGTTATTTACATCATGCATGTTTTACTTTTTCCACTGTAAGAAAAGTAAGAAAACAGCAACCTTAAACTCTTCATATACAAAATGACTGTAATAATAAAAGTACTGCCTAAGAATTTGCATGCAGTACAAGATTAATCAAACTTCAATGACTGCCAGCATATCTCCTGGTCAGCACCACCAGAAAAGCCCGTGGCAAGAAAAGTTTCTGGCACTGCAGTATAAAAAGAAAGGTCAACAAGAGAGAACACAGAACACTGGCTTTTTGTTTAAATTATCAAAACTGAACCAAAAAAATCCTAAATCAGATAACCTAAGACAGACAAAAATAAAGCAGTTTTTCCAGCTATTTTCACATGAAACAAATCAGATACGCAGAAGTTGGGTTTTGTTCCGCTGATATGAATGAACTTCATGTAATTTGTTAAATGCCAGTATCAACGTTTTGCATTCCAGTATTTCTTTTAATTAGTTCCATGGGTATAGACCTATCTTTCAAGAATCCATCCAATTTAAGGGATTTTTCCCAAGTACACAGAACTGTAAAGTAAAGCAGCATAGCCCAAAAGTTTAATTGCCTTGTTGAGTTAGAACCTAAACCCGTTCCTTTTCTGGTGCACTGTACAAAACTTAAGTTCTTAAAATGCTTGAATGTTTCTAGCCTTACATGTAGGAAGAAATCCATTTTCACTGTGAATTATCACTCATCTACAGCAGTAATATGCATTTTACAAGCTGTATGGGTTTTTTCTGACAATTACATACTAATGATTATCAAGAAAATAATGTGGAAAAAAAAAAAAAGACACTGCAGCTTGAGGGAGACAGCCCAGGAAATGCACACAGTTAAATAAAAAGCAGTTGTAATTTCACGCGAGGGAGATTTTTTGAGACTAAAGGTCTAATGGCCAAACTATGCCATCTTAACTCTAAGAACTTAATTGGGGTTTTCAACAAAGCCCAGAAACACAGAGGTCTGAGTTGAAGGTTTTTAATATCCATCTTAATACTTGCATCAGTTAATTAAAAAAAAAAATTACATGTCCAGAATAAAATGTTGAAAATTGAGTGCAGTTATAAGCAGTTATTGGCATACACCTTACAAAGTTATTAATCATTAAGGATCAAACCCCAATTTCATCCCCTTGAGTGAGCAATAAGCTGCACTGTTCCTCTTGTTATAAAAACGCGTTCATTTCAAAATCTTATCAATATACCACCACTAATCACCAACAGTGCTGAGAAAGAACTGCACAGTTCCTGAGCTGATCTAGTTTATTTATTAAACACAACTAATATGCAAGAGATTATTTACCTGGTTTTCTTTATTCACTTGGGACATGAATATCTTCGTATTTTTCCTTTAAAAACTAAGTTCAGAGCCTGTGTTGGGAAATACTGTATAATATCTGTCAAACTGCCATGCCAAAACCTGAAAAATCCTACAGAAAAAGAAAGGGATCTTTCAAATAACATTTCCAAAGTTTATACTGCACCAAGTATATGCCACAGTTTAGGGTCAGGGCAGCCCCTCAGACCTATAACAGATGCTCTCTGTTAACCCTCCTCCCTCCCCAAAGGGGTATAGAAAGGGAATAAGGGAGAGAGACTTAGGAATTAGAAAAGGGAACTACAACAGCTTTCATGAAAACCAAAGTAATAAAAATGGAATATATACAAAACCAGTATTGAACCCAAACACCCCTGATGGCAATTCCATCACCAGCATCACTGATACTGGGGAGAAAACACTGAGAAAGTCCCAGACTGGGCCCAGCAACAGATGGGAACTATGTTCAGGAGCTGGATTCTGGTACCATACTCAGAAACGTATAGATAGGGATTGAGGGCAGAATGAACAGAGTCCTCCTCAGATGCCAGCCAGTGAACAAGTGAGAAAGCAGCCGGAACAGCTGAGCGCTTGACGCTTATGGTCCCCCAGCTTTATACCCAATGTTCCATATATAGTCTGGAATCCCTCGTTGGTCAGTTCAGGGTCACCTCTCCTGTCCCCTCCTCCCTGCAGGTGTGGCCCTTTACTTTCTGCACCCCCCAGTATGGTACAGAAGACCCTGCAGTGGCCTTGGTCTGCAGACCAATCCTTGGTACTAACTCTAAACATGGAGCATTATCAGCGCTAGAAGCAGCCACTGCCTGGGAAACCACGCTGCTCATTTCAGAGGAACTGAGCTGAACAGTAAAATCACTGAATAGAATTAGTTCTCACTCAAAACAGTATATTACACAATAGTCCTTCTATTGTTTCTACTTCAGTATGAGCTGTAACAAAGGCCAAAAATGTTCCTTCTCTGGTCCTTGAATTTTTCAGACATTGGCAACTGGAAACGTGGATTTAATCTGACCAAGAGACACGTGCATTCGGTGTTAGCACAGGAAAATCTAAAACTGGAAGTGAAACATCCATAGCTCTGAGAAGCAGGTAAGACTTTCAATTTCCTTACTTCATACATTTCTAAGACTAGGGAGACCTACATCAACTGCAGAGAAGAGTATTTCACAGATCTGTGTAGAAGTTGGTTTGCTGAAGTAGCCTGCCTATGCGTTCTCACTTCCATAGGGGGTGCTCAGACTCCATATTAAAGCAATTCTGCTCCAGTCGCCCCCTTGCTGTCTCCTCATCTTCCCAAAAAGCACATGGCCAGTGGACACCGAACGGGCTTCTTTGTCCTCAAGAGTTAAAAGGCAGTTGTCTCAGGGCACCCAGGAGCTGAGCCACCTCCTTCCCCCACTGATACTGGTGGCTGTGCCCAGAAACCCTGCCACTTGCTTTTGTTACATAGATCCCTTCAGGGAGCACCACCATCCCCGAACTGCAGGCAGCAAGCTTTCCAGAGACCTCAGGAGCTTTCCAGAATCTTCTGTCAGCTGTGGGAATTGGCCCCCCTCCCCTGACCAGCAACTAGAGAATAGAAAACCAGGTAACAAAGGGTAGTTGTTGATCATACTGAATGATGAATTATTAAATATATGTGAAAAGTATATTAATTCTAGACATGTTCTTTATACCCATTCCACTGCAGGCTAGAAGTGCCAATTCCTCCTAGATTGCTGATGGCATTGCTTTTTTTTAATTGCTTTACCTCCTCTGCATCTCCTGACTTTTTGACTAATGAAGGCATGAAACACTTCATTTGTTCAGTCAAAATGTTTTAATTGTTGATGTTTTTAAAAGCTAACTTTTTTTTCTTGTGTTCCCTTGACATTAGTCATTTTAACCCTGGTACTCCATTGCTTTGTTATAAAAACTTAGCAAAGCAGTGTGGTGTACAAGTAATAATTCAAAGGCAAAAGAAAATCTATTTTGAGTCTTAATGCTACCATTTTAGCTCCTTTAGTAGCTTCTCCATATCTATTCCTTTTAATATGAATTCTACACACCGACTCACAGCTACAATCTTCCTAAAAATTATCAAGCTGCAAGATTGGTATCAAAGATAGCTGATAAAAATGTGTTTTCTGTAGGAAGTGAAATCCTACCATGCTTTGGGTTTCTTTTTAAACGTACTCTTAAAAATCTGCAAAATACAGTCTCCGCTCAGTTGACTAACAAAGTAACCAATACAAACTCCTCACATGTAGTACCAACACAATCAACACAAATATTGTAAGATTTTGCTGCTGAACTACACTGCATTGAGTATGCAACTTGTACCATTCTCAAGATGCCCTTAATTCTGTTCAAGGTACAGTTTTTACTAAGGAGCAAACCAATTTCAATAACTGATGGGTACTGAAGGAGTCCCACCTTCCTTCAGTTCTTTTCTCCACACACATCTACATATTCAGAGTTCCTTCTGCATTGACTCTGTCGGGTGTTCAGAGCAGCTAAGCCCACTGTCTTTAACCCACTCCACTGGCAGCAGAGTGACCTAGTCCATAAACACAGAAGTCTGGCTATACGTTAGCTGTTCTCTTTTCAAAGCATTCTTATATCCTCTTTTTATATATATATGAGCTATAATATAGCTCAGCCCTTTTGAGATTGAACCAAGAGACCAACATCAGCAGTGACCCTTTTCCATTCCAGATGTGCACACTTATGTGCACAAACACAGATGGATTCTGTAGAAGCTGTTAAACCTGCAAACAGCACTGCAGCAAAGCCTGCTTACTTTTCTATATTCCCTCTTCCATCTATGACAAAACCTATTGAAACCCCACATATTTTACAAGGTGCTGTTCAGATGTCATCCATACTATTACTTAGTTTTATTTTTCAAACAGAGTAAATCTCACATTGCTTCATTTACAGATGGGGAACAAATATAAAGCACTACTGATATAACTCAGTTTTGTATGTCTCCAACTGAAATATTGCCTCTCGCCTTCAAGGAACCACAGATTCTAGACGGCTGATGAACAAAACCTGGAATTTAATGCTTAAATGTCAGGCTGAAGACTTGTACTGCTAGGAATCAAAGCAACTGTTTAGTGATTAAAGACAAGCTGTGAATCACCCTGTGAGAGTGGGCAGTTACAACCATTTGATTGACCATTTTAGAACTACTCTAAACAGTGTAATTTACTAGCGAAAACAAGATCAAAAGGTTTGATCTCGAGAGCCTATGGAACTGATTTTACTTTTCTGATTACTTAAGTTTTTTGAAACCGTTGTTTAAAATGCAACTTGAGTCATGCATTTTATAAAAAGCACTCCTGAAAAGCAAGCAGAAACACCAGAAAGGAAACAAAAAACACTGTTGACATGGAACACGATGAAATGCTATGCAGATGACCATGTGCTGGCTGTGGGTAAAAGAAGTCCAAAAATCCTCTATTTTAAACTAAACTTTAGTTTTTTAAAAAAAAAAGCTGTGGGAGTAGCTGGTCTGTAGATTACAAACATTTTACCAGTTTATAGGAAAGCTGAGTTTTGTAGAAGAATTCTGCTTTTGTAAACATCTTGCCTTCTCTTGCTTTATAGAGATGTAAACTAATGATTTTTATAATATCCAGCTGTAAATTGTTGAAGATCTAGCTAAATATTTTCTCTCTTGTTTATTTAAACATGTTAAGTTAAAAAAAAAAGGACCGCTTTACTGGTCTTTGCCAAATAGACATTTTTTTTATTATGAAATTATCAATATAAAATTAGTGGAGTCTATGCATAGGTCTTAAAAACATCACCCCCCTGCCCCTCATCATCATTTACACCATCAAAACTGTGTTTCAACAAATATATAAGTGTTATTTACAGTTAGAACTCATCAAGTCAAGCAAAATATCAACTCTATAAATACTTGAGTGTGCAGGAACCCAGAGTGGCAAAAATGGTAACGCTTTAGTTTTGTATGGCTAAGTGCCATGAATTGGCTAAAAGATTCTGTTTTGAGTAACAGAATGTCAGAGAAAACATCTGGTCATTTTCATACCCTTACAGGTGCAAAATTTTGATGACTTGAAAACCTTTTTTTAACGTCCATCGCCAATTGTCAAACACTCGCGAGTAGTTAAGAGGGTGTCAGCTTACCATCTTACAGTGCCTGCTTTACACTGAACAGCAGGGGATGGACATGTTCTGTGATGGTCTCACAGAATAAAGTTAGGATCAGCATAAATAATTGGACAGTATGTAAAAATAAGAACTTGAGTTCTCTGCAATATGCCAGAGATGAGCACCACAACTGAGTTAACTTCTCTTTGTGTTGAAGTTCTTGACAGAGATGACAGCCTGGCCCAGGATGGCTCAACGTTCAGGAAGCTCATCTATGTAGCTAAGCCGAAGGACAGTTTAAATGCCAGTTCAACAGCAGCTTCTGTGACAGAGTCATGAAAACAGACATAACACTCCTGAGGTTTTGGATGTAGAATGAGTCTCCTGGTTAAAAAAAAAAAAAACAAAACAGGAAAATTTTCATAGATGTTAGCTTTCTCTCCTCAGCTGCTGAATATATTCTGGTATACTCTCAGGTTTTAGTAAGATGTTAAAAACAACTGCCATGTAAGGCAGCTAGCAGGTTTCTGTGTCTTTCCTGCATTATCTTCCAATACATTAGTTTTTTTCATCGAGTTATTCTTTACTTAGTTTTCTAAAGACTGCGTATGGAAAAAAGTTCTTCAGGTTTTCATAATCTTTTTTGTTTATCAGTGTGTTTGGAGTAAGCCAAGTTTCCAGGCTACAAGCTGCAATCAAAGTCCTTGGGAGCAAGCCCAGTATTCCCATACCCATTTCTGAACTTTACTAGATCTGGGTAGGTACATTCCCACATGTCAATCTACTAAGCTCTTTTAGATAAAGAGCTAAAACAGGAAAGCTGTTAATACCTGCATCTAGCTGTGTGCAGCATTGTAGCATAGCATACAGCTCTGCAAATAGCCTCATTTTAACATGTTGTTTGATAATACAGAGACTGAAAAATTGTTTTTATAAAAGATATCAACAATAGCAGAAATATATGAAAATGTGAAAAGATTTTAATTTCTCCAGTGCCAAAGATAACACACAAACTGCAGCTATCTACAGTCATGGGGGGAAACAACTGTTATTCTTTTTTCTTTCAACATCTGACTTGAAAGCAAACTGGTTGAACAAAAGCTCTGTTAGACAATTTCTACATTGTTATTCCTGGCCAATATAATTCCTGTCTATGACATTTCCTCTCGTCCTATCATAAAAAAGTTCTTATGCCATATTCAGAAATGGTTTTTGCCATTTTCCAACCTTCCTATTTGCACAATAGTGGATGTAGTTGATAATGGTGATTTAATGAACTAATCAAACAGTCATTTATCTTCCTGTCAACCCCTTGCCTATACTGAATTTGTTTTCCATATGGTGGAAGC
The DNA here is from genome assembly GCA_025331215.1 of Actenoides lindsayi. Lineage (NCBI taxonomy): Eukaryota > Metazoa > Chordata > Aves > Coraciiformes > Alcedinidae > Actenoides > Actenoides lindsayi. Next base: position 12,961 of record WTSP01009783.1, read on the forward strand.
ATAGCTTCCCTTCAACTGGGTATTTGCATTTTTCTTTCTACTGAACTAGTTTATAGAAGATGAATGTAGACAAGGAGACATCCTGTTGACTGACTACTCCCAATTTGACTGTCTGCTTACTGCAGCTGAAACGTAGACAGCACGAAGTATAGTAGATGGAGGAAAGAATTATATGTAGTGGCTACAGAATAGGACTTATCAGCCTGGACTTAGACAATTACAAGATCTGATATGTTCTGAATGGTGAAAAAATGATACATACTATTTTCTCATTCCATCTAGTTTTAATTACATCCAAAAATTTATTATTTTTAATATGTAATGCCTGGGGCAGTATACTGTTCTGTCACACAAATAAAACTTAACTCTCTAGCAGTAATGTATGCATCGTCAAGAAAATCACTTATTTTTAAGTAATAACACAAAACACAATCCATTTACAATGATAGTGGCAGAACTTTGAAAGCAAATTGCTGAAAGAAAACTCCTTTTCCAAAATACCTCAAATAGACTGGCAGGTTGCATTGATCTCTACAGTAATAAAAAAAAAAAAACACCAACAAAAAAACCCCCAACCAACAACTACAGTCATTCACCTCACTTCTCTCTATCACTGAATCCACATTACGCATGGAGGCCAGACAGATGGGATTTACTTGCAAAGCAAAGAACTTTGGGAGAAACACATTCATTTGTCTTTAAACTCACCCCACAACCCAGTAACTCAGTGTTGGTGGTGGTTTCTTCTGATCAGTCCAGTTATCAGGAGAGTACTCAAACAGAACTCCATGTTCTCTTACCAGATCCTGGTCCTCGGCTGCCTCACTAAACTCTGAAATCCCACTGCCTGCTTTTTTCTTTTTCTGGAAAGTAATTGGTGAGAAGTTAGTATAGAATGAAATATTTTTACATAAACACTAGCAAATATAACTATGGCATTTCTTCAGGAATCTCTGATAAATGATATTGCTGTCAAAAAGCCACACTTAGAAGATGCAACTACCTTGCTTACATGATCTTACCTCCACAGTTTTGTTAGGCTGGTATCAACATTGTTATACAACTTGAAGGTAGACACATGCTCCCATCCTTGATTTTTTTTCCCCCCTCATTTTAGCCAAATGCTACTTTTCTAGTAACCCATCTGAGATAATACAGCTTCTTTAAAAAAAACCAACAGCTTGTTACAACAGCTAAGCTCTCATCTTTCTTTCTCTGTATGCCTCCTTAATTAAGAGCTGTGATAGTAAAAGTCTGTTGAATAAACTTGGCGAGGCAGGAATTTCTTTTTGTAAATAAACAGTTGAAGCACTTTGCTCAAAGCATTTTTTCAGTTTTACTCAGTAGCAGTGCATAAGATGTGTAGAAAATAAATACAGTTTCATGTTTTATGAAGTTTTAAAGGCTGTGTTTTATACAGAGCTTTTGAATAAACCTTACAAAAGTTCCATTTTTTTCTCTAACTGAACTGGCACCTGTTTGGTGAGGATCAAAATGTAGGTGCAAAACCTACTTCTTTCTCTTTTTTTTTTTTTTTCCCCCTGTCTTGGTGCTTGGACATCAGATCTGTCCATTTTTAAGTCTAATCTATATACCAAGTACCTACATAAAATTCAGGCAGCTGGGATCATGCTTCAGCCCAAGCCTAGAGAAAATCTTAAACTGGTATCTTTGTATGGGAAAGAACCTTTCCTGTTCTGGGATCCCACCTAATCTAAAATCCAAGAGATCTGGCAGCATGTTTAAAAGGAATTGATAACTATAGCCAGTCTTCTTTTAGTCTGATACCCATATGAACAAATGATTACAGACATTAGTGAATGGCAAATGTATAACCAACCTTGGGTAGCACAGAGACCAAAGACACTAAGAATGAAAAACCTCTTTCACTGCCAGAGGCCCTCTTCAAATTATTGTTCAGAGATGCTCATATGAAACTTTCTCTGTGAAAAAAGAGGGCCTGAATTTCCTTTTGCTGCCCATTTGAAATTCCCTCCCAGCATTAAAATGGCTAACCACCCCCCTTCTGCTACTTACAGTTCCTGAACCCAGCACATGAAACTTCTTTCTAAATTACAAACAAGACTCCTAATATAAAACGGAGTAAGAAATCACCTTATTGAATGCATGGAATATTGATGTTGAGGGCATTTTTGGTGGGAGAGCAAGCTGTAATTACATGCATACTTGGTTGGATGGTCAGAGAAAGAACCAACTCATAACAGTAAAAATATCAGGAGCTTTAAAATACACCTGCTAGTGAGCTATTTAAATAATGAAGTGAAAACAGTCTTGAAATACTGAGCTGAGAATGTAAATAGAAAACAAGGCTTCCATACTTGTTGCCTCATGGAGCGCTGAAAAATGGAACGAATGGAAAGACAGCAACGATAGAAATTCTCAATGAGCTGAGGGTGGATGGAGCCACCCAGTCGTTCTACTTCCTTGTGAGTTGGAGTAATAAAGATTCCTTGCATCGTTTCCAAAGACAGATAATGGAAGAGGGTATTCTCAGGACCAGACGTCAACCTTACAAAAAAATAGGAGAATTCATGTAATATTAAAACAATTTTGAAAGAATTATCAGTTAAATAACCCTTACTTCTGCTTAAGACAGGATTGTTTGTCTGGTAGCTACATTAGAGTACAGAAAATCGATACATTCAAAAGGTGCCTGTTTCTAAATCAAGGAAATCCTGCTCATTTGTACTGCTAATACCTAATTTAAAAAAAACAACCAAACTAAACAACTGTGGTACTAGTTAAATATTGCACTTGCGTTCTCAAAAATCCTCACCAAATAAAGAAAAAGGAAAGGAGACCCTGCTGACATACCCATGAGAAACAGTTGTCTTCTCTAATGAAGCCCTCCATTTGAGAGATTGACTGGTGACAATTCTTGCATAGCAAGAACAAAATTATGCAGGAATTTCTGTGATCTGTGTATATTCAAAGCACGGCCTTGAAAACAAAATACTTAGTAAAAAAATAATTTCTTACTTGATAGCATTAAGGAGTTCTGTATCTTTCTCTGAAAGGTTCTTTTTAAGGTTTCCTAAATGAAATGGATTTGGTAGGGTATGTTTTTTTCTAGTGGCCTGAAAAACATACAGATAGATGAACTAACAACAGAAAACACACCTAATGAGAGAGCAGAATCAAACCAAAAACTATCTACTTAGAAGAAAATAACACAGCAATTTTTTCAAAGCCCAAACAGTTGCATCAACTTATATAAATGCATTTTATAGCCTATTTTAGACTGAAATGGGTTAGAAGCAGTGTACAACTACACAGCAATTTGTTCTCATAACTTATGTTTACATCATTATTATTCTGGAAATATTCTCCACTTATTTCTGCTGATTCAGCTGTGCTCACTTACAGCATGTGAAAAAAGCAGGTATTTACAAGCAACCACAGAAGAAAAAAATGTGACAGCTCTGAGGCAGACCCGAGGCTTCCCAAGGCAACAGAAATATTTTCAACCGCGTTCAGAGGCTCTTACATTCATTCATTCATAGTATGCTTTATAAGAAAAGTTACTTGAGTGAGATTTTGAAAGAACTGCCACCTCTCCCAAGCCCACCAGAACTTTATCTATTCTCTTTGTTTGCAGACCTGATCCACTACAGATTGTGCAGTACTGCTTCCATCTTCCACAGGGCCTTCGCTACCATGCTCAAGTCCTCCACTGTTTCTTGTAGGGCTTGGCTTATGTGTCGTTAAGGAAGAATCACCGAACAGGGTCCTTTTGCTTGCTGGAGTGGTTACTGATTTGGAAGTACTTTGTAGCTTACTTAGGATGGGTGAGGTTGTCAAGCTCTCCAGTTTGTCATGTGTTGCAGGAAGGAACCAGTCAGCACAAGATAAAGGTGGAACGGAAGGAGAGTCTAGCCTTTCCTCTATGCTGGCATCTATTCCTTCCAGCTGAAGTATAGTGGCTTTGACCTGATCCACATAAATACAGTCTGGTCCTGGATTCCCAATAGCTTTTGATGCACAGCCTCCTGCCTCTAGCAGGACACACAGCATAAAGTGTCTCTGTAAATGCAGAGGTAGCAACGTGAGTTGTCTCATCTGATATTTGGGCAAAATACAGCACTTATTCAACATTCCTGCCTCATTTCCAGAGAGTTTGTTGGTTTTTTTCCAATCACATCATGTCCAAGGAGTTCTTTATGTTACCATGTTACTGAAGTTAATAATGGAAATGTGAAAGCTCATTACCTTTTTGCTTTAAAAAAAAGGTCTTTTTTAAAAAAAATCCAAACACATTTCTGAATGAGCTGACTGGAAAGACAAGATCATGAAATTTCAACAGAAGTGAGAAGGTGTAAAGTTAGAATTTCTACTTGAACTTGCAAGCTTTACAAACATATAAAAAAAGGTACTCTCCTAACAAATTCCCTGCCATGAAACAGATATAATACAAATATTTTGTAAAATTACTAAATAAAATGCACGTGAAGGATTGATCTTACTGAATAGACAATACACAAAAGCCAAACAGAGCATCACAGAACAAGCACAGTGCAAACACTAACTTACCAAGCCAACTATCAGTAAAAAGTATCTTGCTTCAGGCTCCCTGTATCCTGTAAAACTTGACGCTTGGCATGGCTGGGTGTGATGAGAGGGAAACACTTCCCGCCAGATCACTAACTGACCAACCCTCTGCTCTGCTGCCAAGGGTAACAGACAATAGTGGCGACAATATAAACCTATATCAAGAAGATCTTCCTTTGGCAAGTGATTGCCAATCAAGTAACCCTTAATTAAACACAGAAAGGAAATGCATTCAGTAAGAAATACCACACCACCACTTAATAGTACTTTTCATGTAGAGATATCCATGCTTCACATGCTTTGAGACTGTAAACTTTCTGGCCAGAGACTGCCTTTTTGATATATGGTTGTACAACAGGTAATGCTAAACTTTTGCACCACATCAGAAGAACCAAAATACTGAAATATAAACAAATAAAACATCAGCACATCTGCAAGTTCCCAAAGGTGAGCTGGGAAATGCCTGGCTTTAAGAGCTTGCAAGACAGCTACAGAGTTACAGTGCTTTAATTCTCATTTAATTCTTTCTCCAAAAATACTGAGCTTTCACTGGACTTAATAACATTTCCGAAGAAAATACATAGGACAAGAGTGTTTCCAGCACTAAGGACATTACAGTTCAAGCACTATTTGTGCTAACACTTTAGTCTCAGGGCTACTAGCATAAAGAAACAATTGCATGATATAATGCTTAAAATGCAAGTTTCCTTAAAGCACAAGCTGCTTACTTTCCTCTTTATAGTCTTGAATACATTGTCTACGTTTAATAAAGATAAATACAATTGCAAATGAGGCCAAAGTGAAAAAAGTTGTCAATCCAATTTCTTGTCTTTGATTTAAAGAGATTAAAAATAGATGACCTGTCACCTTTATTAAAAAATAGCAATGAGCAAAAAATTTCCTATTACAATATCCCGATCTCACTTGAATTGCCTCTTAGTATTTCCTTATTACTATCTCTCTTCTGTCTTTTAATTATATGCTGCAAAATTCCCACAAGACCATTTCAAACATATTTTGTTGTTACTGATCATACAATACATATCCTGGCATCAGTTTTTTCTATTATGGTGTTTTAGCTTTGTTACTATAATCACACAGTTAAATCTATCACACACTTTTCTCCTATTTTTGAGGTTCTGAACAGAGGTACCCCATGACTGGGTTAGATTTCCTGATATTTAGGCCTTAATCACTAATACCACCTTGTAGAAGAGACAAGAGCCCATAATCATATATAATCTTCTCATGTTGTAATAATCTTCAGACTGCAGGGAAAAAAAAAAAAGCATGTTTTAACTTTTTAAGTCAGGATTTTTGTTTTATTTACCAAATGCAAGTCAACTAATTCCAGTCTCTTGTAATCCTGATCTTGTTTAATACTTCCATCTTTGACCACTTCTTATTATCAGCTAAGACTGAGCAGTTAAGTGAACTACCAAGTTTTTAGCCTCCATTATTTCCTTTCAAGTCACTAAAATTTTCTCATAACAAAACTTTCAGCTCAAAATCACAGATTTCCTGTGTAATTCTTATCTAAGCATTATCTTTTTTAGAACATGCTAATTCTCAGAGTTCTTAACAGCCAAGTAGCTGAACCATAACTATTGACACCAGAGGCCCTCCTAGAGTAAAACTTACCAGTCAAGGCAGGTTTTCCCAGTGTCTGACATTTAACCCAAAATATACCCATTCACTGATCTTCTAATTTAGAAGCCCAGTGCTGTCAGATTAGTGACACTGTCTTTAGGTGGATGTAGTGTATTTTAAATGGAGTGCAACTCGTTTCTGTACAATACAGAGAAATGCAACTTTACTTTCTGTAAATAACCATCCAGGCTGTTTACTACAGTCACTCTTTTTAAAATTCTTTTGCAAGGTGGACTATGTGTCTGCCTACCTTGTATTTTAGGTTTTAAGAATCATTTTACAGTTAACAATATGTATGTCTCCAATTGTTGTGCTAAATGCATGATCAAACAAGTTATCTTTATGCTCAATTATATCTGTAAAGAATATACTGTTAAAATAACAGCTCTGGAACATAAGTTTAAGAAAGCTCCTTTGTTAGAAAGCAAAACTGAAATTTCAGAATATTTACAGCTCCCTGTCCAATACAGTGCAGTAAAGAGCATGCACACCAAGCAATACTGACCATCTTCTCCTTAAACAGTATTAAAAATATCATAACTTGTAATTGCTTTCCATAAACTGAAAAATTAGGTTCTCAGTGCTCTGTAGAAGTTTTCAGATTTATTCACAGTTGCTTGGGAAGGAGACAGTCATCTATTCTGAAATTAAGAATGTTCTTGTATACATTCCATGGACTTTAATTATAGTAAATTCAGTGACAAGTCCTACAGGATTACCATACAGTTATGAAGTTAACCATGGAGAAAATTCACAATAAAAAGCATGGGTAAAATTGAGCTATCTTAAAAAAAAAAGTATAGTACATCTTTGCTTTAACTCCCATTTGACTAAAAAAGTGGAAAGGTTTGGAATTAGTGCTTTTTTAAACTACTGAATATGACACCAAGGCAAAGAGACACTGTGAAATGCAAACAGCAAAAATAAAGTGTTTACCAGCTCTGCAAAGTCAGCTGCTTCCAGATCACTCAGTGCTGTGTCAATTTCCATCTGAAATATTTAAACAGTACATTTTCAGCAACATTGCAACAGCCTCCAGTCAGAGCACAGGTCTCACACTAGAATTCATAAATAGCAAGTGAATGGAGAAAAACATGCACACACTTTCTAGTTGTAATATCAAATATCAAGAACAATTCATTACAGCAAAGAAAAATCCTTCTCAATTCCTGTGGTTTTCACTCTTCTTTGAAACTGTAAAATTTTTCTGATTGTGTGCCTGCTGCACCCACTGTTTGGTATAAAGGAGATGTCACTCTTACTTTCAGTGTGATTTAAAACACGAGGTCTAGGGACTGCCCCGGAAAGCTGGGAGACAACTCTAAAGTCTGGCAAGCTATTGTATCCAACTCAGTTATTAGAAAAATCTTTTTCACAATGGATTTAGTTTTTGTCTCTATGGAAATTGCCAAAACTTTCTTACACATGATCTTTGTTCTACTGAAACCTCTTTAAGCTTACTTATTGCTCTAACTGTTGTTTAAGCTAAGTTTTACTAAAAACATTTCCCTTGAACAAATGCTATACTTGTCACTGAAGTTCATGGAATAAATTGCTACTAATGAAAAGAACCTAAACTCAATAATTACAAACTTCTTGGGCTGTATTAACAGGCTGCCCTCAATTGAAATACAGCCAGTTTCTCAGAGAAATGCCAGCGAGGCTGTTGGCAGTCGACAGCTACCCGGTCTCTAAGCTTTTCCCCAGTTAAAATTTAAAGGGCTTTCTGCCCAACAAAGAACTGACCTTTTTAGTTTTATATTCCTTATAGAATATAAAGATCTTCACCAAAACTTAACTGGAAATTTCATCTTCTGCAGGAACAAAATTGTTCTGGAAAATGTGGATAATCTAAGACAATTTTGGAAAGTGATGTCCATACCATAAATAAATGACTTAGTTTTCTAAATCCCTTTAAAACCTACAGTTTTACAAGAATAAAACAACCTGCTAGTTATACTAGAGAACAAAGCGTAATAGTCTCTCTGCAGAAACTTGAGAGAAAAGCACAGAGGATAACAAAAAATATTATCCACAAGAAAAATGTCTTCTTTTTCCACATAGGAAAAAGATATGGAACAGTTAGAGCTGCACTGAGTTGCATTTCAGACATCAATTAGGTTGCTGACCATTCTTCTACTCTATGCTGCAGCTGTGTTTTACTGCCTTCGGTTATGGAGCATGGATTCTGCAAGTCAGTGTTCGGGTGTGTTACAGCACTGCCTGCACACCTCTACATTTTCCCCTGGAGAGTAGATAGTGTAACCTCTTGCAAGAACAACTTTAAATGAAGATTAATTCTTTTGTCATTGGACTCTAAAGTCACCAAACGATCCTCATAACATTCACAATAGCAGTCTGTTTCCTATGGGCATGATTGTGTAGTTCCGAACTTTAAGAAAGACTCCTGCAGGAAAACGAGTGGCTTGGGATTGGCAAAGCACTCGGATAAATTCCACAGGAGCAGCAGAAGATACCTGCTTCAATTTTCCGGTCTCTCATACGTGACTTTTTCTACAAAGATCTGAAAATGACTTTACCTTGATTTCCTGAGGCAAGGTCAGCCAGCGCAAGCCGGGGAGATGGTCTAAGAAGAAGGCGCTGCAGGTGTCATAGTGCTGAGTGCTGGGGCTGGAGTTGGACTTGAGCCGCGCGGGCTGAAGCGCGCGCTGGAACAACAGGTTGAAAAAATGATCCAGGCGAGAAACGTTTTCCACCTGGCAAAAAGCACTGAACAAACATGAACTCCAAGTTAGAATAACATCAAGAAACTTGTAGCGTGTTTATATAACCCTCTGTGCTATACAAGTCTCTACAGCATGATACTACATCGGGATTTTTTTTTTAGCATCCATTTTAAACATGAGAAAAACCCACTAGGTTAATATTCAGGCAGTACCTCCAACCAAATGAAGAACTAAAGCACCATAGCGTTCTGGCAGATGTCTTACAGCAACCTAAGATGAGACAGCTACATCCTTTTGGAAATTAAGATTTTCTTGCTTTATAGTGTACACACATTTACCCTGAACTGAATGCAAGTATATGAACAACCTACCCTGGCAATTTTATTTAGGTTACAGTCAGACTGAATGTTTTCTGGGTGATTTCCAAATGCAGAGGAAGAGTCATTCTGCCAAATAAAGCTGAGAAGCCTGGAGTGTTTACTTACTAAAAATACAACACTGATTCCCATGTACGTTTTACAGACAGTGCTTTAACACAAAGGATAATATTTGCAGAGTGCTGCTGACATCCACAGTGACTTAGATTATGTCAGTGATTTAGCTTCATCAAGGACAACACTTTCTGAAGTAACAAAGGTTGTTTAAAGAGTCTTACTAGTGTTGAAACTGGAACAAAAAGGCGAGAAGAACAGAATTCTGGTGCAACTGTAAACTAACATGCAAAGAAATCCCACGTAAACATTAAAATTAATGCCATTAACTGTCTTTTTCAGTGAGCATCAACGAAAAATCAGTAACTGAAAGAATAATTTTAAAAGAACTCACCTGTCTAAAGAACTGTACATAAATTTCAAGGTCCTGACAACATCTTCAAGCATGTTCCTCAGCTGAGAAAGTGGCACGCTGAAAAATAAAAATTCAAATGTTCTTAATGAGCAATACAGGGCAAACAAAAGTTTGTCATCAGACTGTATGAAAGATACCCTCTGCATGACTTGCCCTTGATGACACAGACAGTAGTGTAACTGGGGTGAGGGGAAGTCCTAGAACACAAATATGTTAACATCACTGCTGTTAGTCAGTAGTCTAATCGGGACTTGACTTCACCAAACACTGCAAATTACCACTTTCTAGCCTACATATATTTCTGCGATCCAATGAGACCTTACTCCCTTAAGAGAAAATGAAAAAAGAAACTGCAACTATGGATATATAAAAGATGTGACCGAAGTCAATCAAAAAAAGTGGAATCACAAATATAGAAACTAGTTACAGTAAAAAGAGTACATTCTAAGCCCTCCCTTTCCCGCTTTTTTGATAGGAGAGTACAATTTGAGGGTACATAATAGGATATAAAGTAAAACTAAAAAGGAAACAAAGCTCACTTCTCTTCAGGAAGGCCAATTACAAGCAACTTGTCAGATTCTTTCCAGTAAACAACTTGAACCAGTTTTCCACATAAGAAAAGGGAAGAACTAGAAAAATTAAAGCAAAAATACTTCTGTTAAAACAATGAAGTTATAAAAGACCACTATTACAAGCCAGAATGATTTACTTGAATTTTATATACTAAGTCTTATGCTTCTGTATAATCAGATGCATGCAACTGGGCTCGGTAATTACACAAACAGAAAGACTCCCGGATTCCTATTCCCAAGAGATCACACCACTAGCAATGTTTTCAACATTACAAAGGATGAAAAGCACTACTGAAGCACCACAAGTTCCCTTCCGAATGATTCAGATACTCTTTAAAGGTCTTCCTGCCTGGCTTTTACTTGTCCCACTTCTAATTATCCCATCAGAAAATCATCTATCTTTAAATATTTAATAATCTCTTGACATATCTTCACAACTCCTACACGGCTCCAAAAAATCAGGAGTCATTTTTATTAGACTTCTTACTAGAATCCTGGTCTGTGGATACAAAAACCTTTCAGGTGCTGCAAGTTGAATGTGAAATAACATGAACTTAAAAGTAGCAGGCACTCATGAATCTAACTGAATCACATCATATCTTCTATTAATTTTTTTAGAGATTTGATTTAAGCTGTTCATTTCCAGTCTACTGGTTTAGATAAGGATGCTCTAAAACATCTAAAAATGATTTTACTGAAATAAAATTCCTAGTCATTGCCACCAGTGAGAAAGAAATGCCCCCAAGTCCACGTACATCCAAGCTGAGCAGTCCAACTTCAGACATCCTGTTCTAGTTAAAACATCACTGCCTAACAGAGACACTCGTTTTGTTCCGTCTAGAACTCGATGCATGACTCAGGTCTGCTTTTCTACATGTGCATGTATAAATAATAAAAGCAGTAATACATTAAGTTTCAAATACTTTTACCTGATAATCTGGGTACCAGTAACACTTTCCAGTATGTCAGATAGCGTGAGAAATATTCCTCTCACACTTTTCAGTTTTTGGGATGCTTCTGATATGGGGTACTGATAAAGAATTTCTTGCTGTGAAGAAAGTTGGCTGTTAGGTAAGCAACCAAAAACAAAAATGACAAAAAAAACCCCAAAACCACCCCCAGGAAACAAGATTTTTTTTTTTCCCTCCTGGAATCAATTTCTTCTAAAACACAAGAGCTTTTATCATATGCTTTCCCATCAAAAGAAGCAGTGGTCTGCACAGACATCCTGGAAAATTCTAAAATGCACATGTATGTTTTAACAGTTTTAAGTCTTCTATTTTATAGAAAAGTAGGACTTATTCAGAATCATTATCACATGAAGAAACAAAAAATTACAAACAGTAAACACTGCATTTTACATATGAAAGTACACTTAAATTTATTCCAAGAGATAGCTAGTATTTGTAGGTCTCTTGATTTAAATCACCATCAAACATACAGCTCTTTACAACCAACAATAAGAATATGGAAACTCTCTATATAACCCTACCCAGCCACATACATGTATAGCACAAATTGTAACCGAGGTATAGAGCCAAACAACAGATATACTAGCAACAATTATCACCTAACCTCTGACTGTCTGTGTTATGATATTCATAGAGAAGTCTGCTTGAAACTGAAGATCAGTAGAGATAAATATTTGTGACCATTACTTTTCTGACCCTTTCATAAAATATTTTCAAAAATTTTAGATTCATTATTTCAGCAACCATAAAAATACAGTAAAAAGCAAACATACAATTCCCCCATATTTCCTGATTTCTGCCAAATCACGATGAGCCAGAAATAATGCATATAGTGTTAAGCACATCCAGTGCAAAGAGTAAATTGCCTTTCTACACAAACAAAAGAAACACAAACGTGATTAACTTTCTTATTTATGTCACTATGCACATCCAGCCAGTGCCAATACCCCTTAGAAAAATTTCCTTCATCAAGATAAAAATAATCTAAAGTTTCACTACAGAAGGACCTGGCAAACTTCATTCTTATCCAAATTAATTAGCTGTATTTTCAAATACTCATTAAGGATGAGGATTTTTTGGGTTTTTTTGAATGAAGCCCTCAGCTGGAAAAACCCTGCCATTTTTTAATTAAAGCACTACAAAGGACTAGAAAGAGCCTTTTTTTCTCCTCACTATGAACTGGGGCCTTTACACAAAATTCATTGGAGAATTATCTGTACGCTTTCCCAGGGAAAGAGAACTGTAGCACAAGGTCATAGCTGTATCACATACACGTATTAATGAGTTAGCAAGGTTCAGCACATACCACCACACAAGATCAGCTGTCCTCAAAGGCTAAAGTTCAAAAGTTGATGACAAGGGCAATTAATAAATGAGAGGTAGCTCATTTCTTTAAAAGTATAAACCTTCCCTCAATCCAAAAAACCAAACCTGGACAGACTATCTAAACTAATGGCTTAGCAAGCAGCTTCCCTTCATATATAATTTCTCAAACTGAACCTAAACCACATTAAAAAAACCAAACAAAAAACTAGGGCAGTCTTGACAACATAAGAAATGGCTAAAAGAAACTGTGTCAAAACGGTGCCGACAAGCTCATATCCTATCATCTTCAAAAGGTGCACTGGCAACAGAGGCTTTTAGCTGCATCTTTTCAAAATAAGAAACTATAGATGAAAGACATCTAGGAATTCTTAAAGATTAATTCAGAAAGTATAAAAAACAGGGAGAAATGAGACAGAAGGTACAAGTCAGTATCTGTATAAACCAAACTATCTGAACAGCTACTCAGTAATACCTACTTGCCAGTATGCTAAGCACATGCTTCCAGTAACACTACTGTGTAGGAGGATTATGAACATTATTCCTTTTAACACACATGGCATGGCCAAAATCAGTGCAAACACACAAAGATGTTACAGTTGTTTGCTGGTACAAATAATCTATGTTGTAATCATAATACCTACCCTGAATTGAAGCATAAAAAGGACAAAATCAACCTTACTGAAACCATTGTCACATGGGACACTCCCCACATATATGCACACATCCTAAATGATTTCTAATACTACCCTGCTTTATAGTTGAGTAGATAGAGCTTACAAGTCTCAGACCTCATTAATTCTGGTTTTGGGTGCCAAAAGCTCACAAGTGGAAGAATTACTCCCTAGTTCTAGTTGCCACTGTTTACATGGGTATGATCTGCATACCATGCCTCCTTTGGATATGGGTAAAGAACATTAATAAAGGATCATTATATTTCATTTGTGCAATATAGCACAGATGTATAATAACTTCATTGCTAATTTGAAGTATTACTGTAAACTCAATTTGGAACAGTACACCTACAGCACAAACATTGCTTACTGTTCATCAAATGAAATTAAAGAGAAATGTCTTGAAGATGACAGCTTTCTTTTGTTCAGAAATGTATTATAAACAGCTTGATTACACCAGCAAACCTCTCTCAACATCAGAGACTATCTGGGGCCACACAACTGCCAAGACTTCTCAGGAAACAATTCTTCCATGGTATGAAGGCAGAGCAAGTGCATTACAATCCCTCTTTTTACCTCTGCTCAACATTCAGTGTTAATCCTGTTTCTTGGGAGAGTATAAAGAAATAATGGGGCAAGAAAGCAGTACTTCATTTACTCTGCAGTGCAGAAATTGCAATTGGACATTTGCATATCTATTCCCCTACCAGAAGAGCCAGAGGCTCTGAAATAAATTTTCATTTTAATATTTCATAAAGTTTATGTAAGTGACCAAGTAAACACTGATGTTTAAGTCAACAGCAATTGCCCATAGCTGTTCTATCCACATAACATAGCAGTCTTGGACTACAAATTTAGAATCAAAGAAAAGAGAACTATTTGCAATATATAAGTGAACTTCATCTTAAGTTTCTTTAAATCACAGTTACAGGAGCTCTTTTTATTTTTATTATAGGGTAATACCAGAGCAGAAAAATACTGCAGTAACATATGTGCCTCTGGGTGGGATAAAGAGCACGGAATGACCTCGCCTAGTTGGAAGGCTATAAAAAAAAAAAGAAAAAAAATTTTAAGAGACACTTGTATAAACTAATTTCTGCTGAAGGAACCTCCCATGACAAAATGTAGTCTCTTAAACAGGACTGGAAAGAACTGCAACCCAAAGCTTACAGTGTTTGTATGATTCATTGCACATTACAGCAAGATACGTTACCTTAAAAATACGGTGTTAAAAGAGCATGATTTATATTGCAAAGTCAAGTATTCCATAATTAACAAGTACTGGATTTATGGTTGCCTAGTAAGCCTTAATTATACACACTCATCTGTCCCATCTTGTCCTCTGCACAAGACAAGCATCTTGCAGAAAAATGTAATACTTAAAGACAACGTCATGCTGCGTACGTACAAAAGGGCTGAATTAAAGTTGCACAAGTAGCTGTAAATCTGTCCTTTCCTAGCTTTCAACCACTTGACTTTGCAAACTGCACATCTTTTACATATTATGAGATCATGTAATTTTCTAGGGTTCTCCCCATCCCTGTCTCTAGCAGTAACAATTCTCTGTTATTTATCACCAGCAATGTAGACTTCTGTCAGCTGAAAAATAGTATAAAAAAAAATAAAGACATCTCAGAGAAGGGATGGAGCACCGAGTGGATCTAAGGATTAATTCCACGGCAGATAAAGGCAAATGCCTTTCTTCTGCTCCCTACTCCATCACTGTCTCACCATCCTAGCCCTAGGGACCGGCAAAACTCGTGTTTCATTTGATGTCTCCACATCCCAGATAATACAGATCACTGGGGCACTATGCTAAAACTAAGGAGAATTGACAGAAGGGGAGAAGAGTCTTTTCTCAACGTCTGTTCCTAAAAACTCCACTTTGTCCATTTTTCATTCTCAGATCAGGCAAGAGGCCAAGCTCAGCCCTCCTCACAGCTCTGCCTTCCCTGAATTCTGAGTGCAGCATTTGTAGCTATGGCTACATCACGAACAACATCCACACAAACTTACAATGGGTTGTATGTACACTGGCAAATTTTTTTCCGAGGAACACAAAGAGGAATGAGATGTGAAAGGAAGCTTTATGGAACAAAGGAAAAGTACTTCAGTAGCTCAGAAATGTTGTCCAAGCAAGAATCAACAGCTGACTGCAAACAGCATAGATGTCAGATTGTCTAAGGAAAGGCACAGTAACATTTCAAACCAGGAGGGGCTAGACAGTTATGGATGGGGACTGACAACAGCTCCTGCCAGAGAAAATTTTTTTGGCTGGGCAGCTTTCACAGTTCAAGTTTGAGAGGTGTATTGAAAGCATCACAGTGAGCATCCAAAAGACAGTAACTAACTGTTGTCTTTATCTCTGCTTTGTCTGTTAACACCTCTAGCCTGCTCTTTATGTAAAGGCTTTCAGCAGTGCTGAAGTGATTTCAAGTCCAAACAGAGTTTGTCAGCAGTGATGCTAACTTTTTTCATAGAATCTCAAACCTTTTTTCTGTCACAAATGGACATTTTACAGACTATGCAAAGTGACTAGCAAGGTGGTTTGTTTTGTTTGTTGGAGGTTTGTTTGTTTGCTTTTTACATCAACAGGCATAGCAGCTGCTCTTGTCAGTTGTTACCCATCATCTACAGTTGTATTTAGTTAGCTACATACCTCATCCTTAGATGTTTCAGAGTCCAGTTTCATTGTGAGGAACATAACAATATGAGGCACATCTTGTACAGCCTGTTGAAGGTCTGCACTGTCTTCTCCCCACAAGAGCCGAACCAGATTGTTCATACTTGACTGTGCCTGTTTATATCTTTGCTGAGTTCCTTCAGGCTCAAATATTGATGTTTCAAACGTAAGTTTAACCTATCAAAATAATTAAGTATTGTGAAAATGAGACTATACTTACAGTTACATTCTAATATGAGATGAAACAGTTTGAGCCCTTTAAGAGATAAAGTTTTCTTAGCTTTACTGACAAAGATGTAAGCATTCAATAATTCCTGCTGTTTCAAGAAAACCAATTACATATGCAGCATGACATAACCATCTATTATTAAGGACAAAGCCACAGCTATTACATGCTCTGTGAACCATGTGAGTAAGCATGTGGTTTGGTGTGTTTTCATACTTGATTCTTACGGTTTTGAGAATGGAAAAATATACTTACTGCACTGGGTTCGTTTGAACACAAGACCTATTACCATGCTTTTGAAACACACACGGAATTTGGCTTCTTTCAAAATGTCAGCACTTTGTTGAGCACATATCCTCAAGGGTCTCTCCCAATGAGCACTTCTTTGAGATTTTGAGTGCACTGACGGGTACATTCGCACAAGAAAATCAATTTACATTAGGCTGCAAAAGTCTGTTAATTTGTAACAGTAGCAATTCTTTCAATCTTCCAATATTTTCACTATGTTACCTTTTCTTCTTTTTCTTAAACTGTAAAGTTAGCAAATAAGAGTTTGGTTGCCATATTTAACAATTGTATACAACTAGCAAGAAGCATAAAAATTTCCATCACTTGCTGCGCTATGTCTTCATTTAAAAAACTGAGGCACAAACATAAAAATAACTTAGTTTAGATGATTAAGCTTACTTTGTCAAAAACTTACGTGATGTTTACTGTTCTTTATTTCCCAAGTGAAGTAAAACCCAGGATTTTTAGAATAAATGCTTATTTTTTGGCTCACAAGCAACACAAAAATCCAAGCTTGGTGTTGAAATGCGTTTCATAATTTGCTTTACAGATCTTTTTATGAGCACTGCCTTTTTTTATTACGCTTGCAAATTGTTCCAATGATGAAATGAAAAAGAAATTATTATTTTTTGTGATTTAACACACTCCATCCTAAGTATGAAATAAGGATATAAGAGAAATACCTAGCTCCTGACTGAGCATAAAGTTGTAATAGACAAAGAGAATAAATTATTTTCTTGGATGATACCTTTGTTCAAAGTGACTGAAAATATATCTATTTGGAATAAGGAGGCACGGTCTCAGGTCCCACTTTCATGTTTTTCACCCAATTGTTTGCGTGCGTTAAAAGTATCTCTAACATGCCTATTGAGTGGGAAGTTGTAAACATAATACATCACACCAAATCTTACTACTCTTTGAAGTCACTGACAGCTTAGCCTAATAATTGATGCTACAAAAAATGTGTATATTTTCTCAGTTGCAATAAACTTCAAAAGCCCAAGCAGAGGCAATTTATCCACTTAAAAATAGATAATTTACATTTTCCTAACTGGGCGTGTGTATACACATACTTTGAGAGGAGTGTCAGCAAGGCATAATGATGCTTTAAAACACCCACTGCCTGTCAAACTAGATCAGAGAGAGGTGCCATCATCGGCTCTTCCAGCAACAGCATTATGTCACTGGCTGCCGCCTTGCCATGCCACTCTACTTCCTCCCAACGCTTCTCGTCATCTTTTCCTCTCTTATTTTGGCTCCTAGCAGCTTTTTGCTCTTTTCTCTTTCCATTCTCTCGAACAGCACTGCACTTAATGCTGCTCTCCTGCCTTGTACTATCAATTCTTTTTCTGACCGTAACTCACCCCTCACGCTCCCCTCACCCTTTGACTCAGGATTCATTACACTGCACACTAACAGCATTTGAGAAGCAGAAACATCCAGCTCAGCAGCAGTGGCTTTTTAAGTCCCAGTAACTTGACCATTCACAGTTTTATAGATCTATGTTTTCTTCCCTGGCATTCTGGGACCCAGTTTTCTCTTTGTCCCACCATCTGCCTGCATTTCAGAGGATTTTCCTCATAGCCTCTTCTTGCAGATTTTCTCAAGGCTCAATAGTTAACTTATACTACATCTTGTCTGTGGACCCTTACTGATGCCACTTAACCCATCGTCTCTACACTAATGATGTACTCATGTAATTCCTGCTGCAGACTTTTAGTCTCTCAATATAATCTTATCTCAGAGACATGAAAATATGTCCCTCCAAGAAAGAGCTCAAAACAAACTAGGCCAAACAGAACTTCAACTCCCTCCTCCTGTAGGGATCCATGCTGCCTCCCACATCCATCAAGTCTGAACTCACTGTATTTTGAGAAAGGTCTCTTTTTACAATTTGACTACAGGTTCCTTTCCA
This sequence comes from Actenoides lindsayi, assembly GCA_025331215.1. NCBI lineage: Eukaryota > Metazoa > Chordata > Aves > Coraciiformes > Alcedinidae > Actenoides > Actenoides lindsayi. Next base: position 31,365 of record WTSP01009783.1, read on the forward strand.
AATGTTCTGGATTCTAACAGTTTGAAACGTGATACTTTCTGTTCCTCTCCACTTTTGTTCAAGTTCTCCTCAATTTTCCACCGTAAAAAAAAAATGCTGCGAAAGACCATCTAGGCTGGAAAATGCTGTAATAGAAAAATGACCAAAAGACTACATTTCTACACACACCCCACCCCACCCTCCCCCACAAAAAAACCCCAGAGATATGAATTCATTCTTCTTTTGTGGAGGAGAAATGAATTTCTGTCCTGAGCAGTGCACAGGATCTAATTAAATACGTGACTACTGAAGTAGCCTTTTGTAAATACTGAATGCGAATTTTTTCACAACTTCAATTCCATTTCTCCTAAAGAAAACCAGTTTAATGCACAGTAGAACACAAAAAAGGAAATAAAATGAAGAATAGGAAAAGCACAGAAAAATATTCATATGCCACTCTAAATATCCATCATGCACACATTCTCAATTCTTAGAACAGCTCTCAAGAAGAGAAGGTGCTGATGAAGGGGATAGCAACTTACACAGGTGGGATTTTTCTGCTTGAGAAAGATGTGACAGACGTGGAACATGACAGAGCTCTCGAAGGTCATGGAATGATACATAGAATAAGATATGGACAGTTAACTCTTCCTTATAACACAGAACTTGGGGGTATGAAATGCACTTAATTAGACAGCAGTTTGAAAGCCAACAAAAATGAACATAACACATCAGTGATGTAAATCACTGCTAAAGGATGCTGAGAAGGTCAAAGGAATTTTAAGAACTAGGTTAAAAAAAAAGGTACAAACCTTTAAGTGATCCAACAAGTCCCTAACTATGGACCACTGGAAGCTGGAAAAGTATGTCCGGAATGACACTCTATATTAAATTTGTTTGTTAATACTCTGCTGAAACATTTGTCATTGTAAGAAACAGAAACTGTCGCTGTTACACCCTTGGTCTGACCCAGGAAGGCACGCTCGCTCGTTACTGCGGGAAAGCCGTATGTCTTAGAACATGGATTTGATTACAGACAGAGCTGGTGGCATTGCCTGCCTTCTAAGATTGCCTGCCATTTCCTGTTGAAAGTCTCTGTTCTCCATGTGCTTATGGTTTGCACAACTGTAACTCAACATTTCAGGCTGAAATTTCTGATTCTGAATGTCTGCCTCAGGCTGAATATTTGCAGAAAGTTTTGGGTAAAATGGTTCTGCAACTTCCCAGTATCAGGTTAAAGAGAAGTATATTCTTTTAGCCTATTTTCCCCTTGCTAGGAAACAGCAGCTGTTTTGGTTACAGAAATGTAAAATAGTATAGACTGCAGTTTATAACTTCATACTATCACAAGCATTGATTGAGGGGTATGTTTTGGCCTGTCACATTCAGAGACTGCTGAACAACTGCTATACATGATGTCCAATGCTTTCAGAGTCAGGACTTTATCTTACTAGGTGATATGCAAGCACCCAAACAGAAACAGTTCTGCCATTAAGAACAACAACAACAAAAAACCCTAAACACCCCAATGCTGCATTTGGACTTCTGTTGCTCAGTAAATATACTCAACTACACCTTACATGCCTTGAAGCTAGTTTGCCTAAACTGAGGTAAGGAAAGCAAAATTCTGAAAGGATAATGAGAGATGTTGTGTGACATGGTGCAACTGAGAGAATCTAGGTAGTCAGTTTTTGAAATCACTTCCAGATATTTTTAATACTGAATCAAGATAAGCAGTGATTTTGCTTATAGAACTACGGTAAAACAGCTTTAAAGTGCATCTTTTTAGCTATTTTGCAATGTATGATAAATGAGAATACAGTAACCATTTTGCTTGTGTAACAGCTGTCTCGATTACTAAATCTCAGAAACAACCCTCTGTTCTTCCAGCAGCATGAGCACAGTGCTCTACACCGCAAAAAAAAAACCCTGAACTCTGTATTTAAATTCTCCACTGGTCTATTTCAGCAATCACTCTTCTGGCTTGACTCAAACTGCACAGTAAAAACGGAGTAATTGCACTTTAATAAAAGGTTTTGCAAAGCCAACATGACAAAGAGTTATACATTTCAAGTAATCGCTGTCTACTTGACAGATTTACTGGCAACGTAAACATTAACGTTGCATTAAAAGTAACTACTATATAAAGGGTTGCACTGCATTTTAGAAACAAGTAATATGTAAACTCTAACCTAGCAAGGATACAATTAAATAAACTATATAATCTCTGCTTTTTTAATCATTCCATATTTAATAACAGTTAGAGCAACTCCATATTTGGTCAAAGGGAGGCAAGACAAGGTTTTTCTAACATGGAGCTCTGCCAATACCTGACCACAACTCTGGTAGCTTAGGCAAGCTTCATACTGTCAAGTAACTTGGAAAGCTTCCTAAACTGACATACTAGTACTCAATCTTACTGCAGCTGCAGATGTAGCTCTACAGGCACTTAAACTGCGTAAGTTGTAAACACAAGCCTGTTAACAAAACTTAAAATTTCCACTTCTTTTTATCTTTAGACAGTAAAATATTTCTGTTATTATCACTTCATATGTTCTACCTGCAGAAAAACTACAGAGTACAGACACACTGTAAGAGACACGATAATTTTCACCTACTCCATCTCATATCTATAGGTTGCAACTTTTACCTTGTCCTTCTGCCCACCAAGAAGTGGATTTAAGCAGAATAACTCAAAATACTTGATTTTACGCTACTAACATCCTAGGTAATTAACACCCTCCCAGATTAATTCTGAAACAGCTATCTAATTCTTCACTGTTCTTTAATTCTTCATTATAGCTGCAAAATTAACAAGCTAGAAGAGAAGATATATACAGTAGGTTTGGGGGGAAGAAACATTATTCATGAGATTGGTTTGGGGTTTTTTTTGTATATAGTTTTATTACTGACTTCTATCAATCTTCATCACTGTTTTGAAAGACCTTAGAAGTATCTGATCTAAAAGCTTTTAAGCACTCAAGATTTTCTTTTTCTATTTAAATACCGAAGTAGTATCAGTTCCTCCATTTAAATGTTCCAAAATATCTTAAATAGCACTACTTGTTAATTCCGGCTTCTTCTTACTCTCTTGTGGTTTGTGAATCTCTCATATTGATGAAGAAATGTTTAACTATTTCCATAGAAATTATTACCATTTTAAGGACAGTAATTGACAACAGACACACTACTACTCTGTGGTTAGATATTTATTTTTAAGCTAGACATCAACATCTTGCTTCATACACATGACTGCCAGATGGCACATCTTCAGCCCCATTACCCACCAGGAGCAAGGCATCTGAACATCACATACCTTGTCTTTCACTTGCTGAGATCAGAGTGTTCAAAAATCACTCCCAAAGCAACTGCACTTACCATCTTTGTCCATAACTACAGCTATCAAAAAAGGCTAGAAACAATATTAATTTTTACAGAGGACATTAGGAATAAATGTTCAACTACTGTACCTGCATAGGACCTGGAATGCAAGACAAAACCCTTTCTATGTTTTCAGAATTCACATCAACATCATTTACAGCAACTAGTGCATCTCCTGGAAATAAAAAGACAAAAGCACAAGAAAGTTTATGGTAATTGCACCACAAAACAAAGCCAAACAGCGTTTTGTTTTAAAAATTAATATGACATTCAAACAATAGTACATGGCCTTCTGTTACATTTAAGTGGAAGGTTTCTACGTGTAACATTTATCATGTTTAAAAACATTCGTCTATTACCTCAGGGTTCCTAAGGCCTTACTGCCAGGCTTGGATCATTTTACAAAAATACCTGTCAAAGCCTCTCCTCCTCTGTCCAGGCTTATATCACTCTTGTTCCTTGATCAGAAACCCAACAACCTCACACATCAAGCTATGCCCAAGAATTACTTTTTTCCCCTCCTCCTCAAGCACCTCTGTTGACTTGCCAATCCTTTTCCACTGATAGAAACACTGCTGTTTTCAAAAGCACTCCAAAACTCACTCTTCCTGCAGGAGCTTGCAAGTCCTAGGCTATCACTGGCACCAAAGGTTTCTAGTGTTGGCTCAGCCTTACTAGGGAAGAATCCCTCCACCCCTGAGCCCATCTTTTCTAAGGCAATCCCAGCAGTTACCATGTGCATTAGTAACTCAGCTTAGTTCACTAAACTGGCAGAAAACCATTCACCATTCCTTGATTCCTACACCTTTGTCTTTCAAGCCACACCACAATTTAGCCCTCCTCCTTTTCCATGTCTTGTCCACTGCTGTGGCTTCTTATTCTGCTCTCTTCAGGCTTTAATTTGCAAGCTCTTCCTGCCTAATGACATCATGCATGTTCTAAATCCTTTGAATATAGGTGGGTATTAATGGGACCTGACAGGATCCCACCCAGAGTACTCCTTTCAATTCTACTCACTCGTGCTTAAGAAAAATACAATCAAATGAAATCAGAGGCACGGAACTAACCAGGCAGTGACCATGGAAAATGAAGAGCCTGTTTATGTTGGTTAAAGATAAGATGCATAAAGGCCAGGTGTGAAACAGCCAGAGTAGAAATCAGAGGTTTTGTACTCTTAGCATAGAGAATTTCTAAAAGGTTTTCCAATAAGCCAATGTAGACAACAAACTTATTAAATGAACTGTACAATCTCTGTAAGTGCCTGCCAGTGACACCAGAATATAGGACTTGAGAGTTCATTACATGCTCTCCAAAGCCAAATATTCAACTTCAGAATAACAAAGCAGGCCCTATTTTCTACTTGAGTTTCTTTGGTGTCACTTTGAGCTGTCTCTGCTTTCTGTCCTATTGGGTGAAAAACTTGACTGGTTTCCAGCTTATATCTTCTGTCTGTAGGACAAGAAAATAGAGAAAAGGAATCAGCTTCTTACTAAACATTGAGAGTGACTTGATTCCAAGGTCATTGTCATGGTTTAACCCCAGCCAGCAACTAGGATTGACTGAAGCACTTGATTTTCTTTCCAACTCAGAGCTTTGTTTTCTAAGGAAATGGGACTTGTGCAATGGTTCTGTGAATAGCTTTCATCTCATTGCTAAATTTCAGGAATAATGCAATTGCCCCAGGAGAGGGAATAGCATTGTAAGAGCAGTACAAGGTATCCCCATGTATGGGGAACAACATGTGGGGAGGAATTCTGTGATTGGCATAGTGAAGATACATGGAAACAATGTAAATCCAAAGACAGTTGGATTTCTGTTCACAGCTTGTTTTACTATTTGTACCTCCATTTACAACTCATCACACTTCAGTGAGCCTTAATGAAAAACATGAAGAAAACCAGCAAGCCCCTCACAATTAGTACAGGGGTTTTTTCCAGGTTTCAGGGAATTATATGAATTCCAGAACACACAGGCTAGAAGCTGCAATGGTGACATCTGCTCTTTTCTGCTGCACCAGGAGACGTGAAAAGCCAGAGTCAGCATTACAGCAGTATTCAAATACACCTGCAAGGGAGAAATCCTCAGCCAGTTAGTAGCAGCGGGGCTCTTTACTCTTTCAGGCAGTGTAAAGAGATTAGAAAAAGGATATGGATTTGCAGCCAACGTGCATGTTAATGTAACTGCACTTTAAGCCTTGACTTGGCAACAAAAATGTACTCAGCTGCAGAAGTAAAGCACTGAGCAAGCATAAGGTTCAGTACGTATTTCAAGTTTTCTAGAGAGATTTGCTCAGCTCAAAGTAACAGAAACTATCTCTCTAAAGTCTTCCAGTTTCCTGAGAATCTAATAAGGACAACAGAATCTAAGAGTTTAGAAGAATTATGACAGTTTATAATTTGTTTTTTACCTTGTTGATAAATACCATCAAATACAACTGGAATTCTTCTGGTGTACTAGGTCGATTGCTCAGAACTGGTACAAGACACAATTAAGGCCAATGATAGAAAGAGCATTCTTCTTAACTAACCATCAGTGAGGAAATAGAGAAATCCCCAAAATACAAGCAATATTCCTCTTTAATACACTAGACAACAACCAACTGTTCACTGTTATTTTACATCAAAGGAAAACAGATTCCTACTCTTTCTTACAGCAAACCCAAGAAAAGGGTAAGTTGTACTATATGCACAAAAAAGTTATCATTTCTTGGAATGAATTCAATTGTTTTTTCTATTTCAAGTAATAGTAGATCTGTCCCTATTTCTATTTCAAGTAATAGTAGGTCTGTGCCTATTTCTATTTCATGTAATAGTAGGTCTGTCCCGAAGCGTCCCTAAGCACAGTGAAGTTTTAGCCTGTTGAATTTTCAACCCAACAGTAAGTCAAAGACAGGAAAACTGAAAGTTAAACAGCATTCAAAAGCAACTCAGTAAATCCATGCCAGAGCCCCAGAACTAGTAATTAGTAATCAACAGCAGAGCTTGCAGGCTACTCTAATACAACAACAAATCATAAACAAAATTACTGTGTTCTTTGTTGAAGAACACTGTATTGAAGATCATCATTCACAAATACAAGAGAAAGCATAAATTGCTCTTGCACTCATCTGGAGCACTGTTTAAACATAAGCTGTTTGTGTTCTCTCTGTTTTACTAGAGACCTAACGAATTCTATTGGAAAGACAACACTGGCACCATCAAACCCACAAAGCCATTCAAAGGAGCTGCACACGTGCTGTGAAGAACAGGCACCTTTAGCACTTAAGGGATTACTTTTGAAATGCATCTCCCAGGGTGGAATATACAATGACACTTTGAAAGGAGAAGATCCATCAGTATTTACATGTCATATATATAAATTATTTTACTGCTTTCATGCTTCATGTACATATGGAAAGCTTTCCTTGCAGCAGTAAATATTTATTCCATTCAGTTCGTAAAAATGTAATCACATAGCATAATGAAACAGTTTTCCAGAAGACACAGCCAAAGCACTCCTGTAAAGCTGCCTTCATTTTGCCAGAAAAAGCTTTTATCACTGTTAAAGAACTGCAACTTTATGTGCAACTGAGAAAATCTACATTTATCAGTGTGGACTTTCCACAATTGGCGGTAGGGTGTTAAGTGTTTTTTCCTTTTCTTTTTGCAAAACACTACAGCATTCAAAGAGTAAAGGCTATCAAGTACCAGGATGAAAGACATCACCGGCACAATAGCAACCATGTAAAATTAAGAACACAGAACATTTTAAAGCAGAACATAATCACAAGATTTGCCCAGTATGATAATTGATGCCTGTGAAAGACTTCATATATGCAAGGGTTTCTTCATTAGCGTCACATCTACACTTTCTTTTGAGAATTGTTTTCTCCCCTTTACCAGTGTGAAAAATTTACAGGGAGTGAGACTGACATGAAGTCCATAAAAAAAAAAATAAAATCACCAAGGTATAAATTTTAATGTAATTTCACTTAAGGCTTAATCAGTTTAAGTTAAATGAAATAGAAGAGTAAATGGTGCTTGCAGTTGTTTAAATTGATCTAACTTGATGGTTTGCAGAGTTAAGCCAAATTTTTCTGGACTAAAATATTGCTGTATTTCAGATGTAGAGATACACTTCTCTGGAGGAGAGAAAAAAGTTGTACAGATGGTATTGCAAATAAACTTTTCAAGCATTCCTGTGCTCTATCAAGTGGGTAAAAAACTGCCTGCAACTGCCTTAAGTACAGAGATCAAAGTGAACTTTCTCCTTTTTGCTCAAGTAGACCTGTATAGGTATATAGACAAGAAACAGATATTTGCATCAAATGTTTTCAAACCTAAAATTATGTAAAAGTTTGCTTTTCTTCTTAGCTTTTTCAACAATATGGTTGTACACAAAAGACATACTATATCATATTCTTTAGAATAGCACTTGACCTGCTCTTATTCGCTTGCATTTCTACCAGCAATGAGATCACTATTGTCTATCACAAGAGGGACCAGCACGTGTGCTAAAAGATGGAGAACATTACAATAAAGTTTCGCTCGATTCCAATTTTAGGGACACACTGAGCAACGGTAGTAGCAGAAAAACATTTTCTACAGGCAGCTCCACATCACACCTTGAGTCAATAAATTTATCTTTAGGAAAAAAAATGTCCTTCTCTAAGGATTAAAGAAAGCTTTAAAAAAAATAAATAAATCCCCTAACAGTGAATAAACAAGCTTCTGAGTTCTATCACTTATTATAAAAAGATTCTCAGTCCACAAAGAAACTATAATATGTCTGTATATGTTTCCCATACAGTGCCAGGCAGAACTGAATTTTACTAGCAATCGAACAGAGAGAGAAGAGAGGCAAGAATTCTTTCCTATTTTCTTTGTTCTGTCTTCCCATCTTCTCATTAGAAAAGACTTCTCACACCCAGTCAGTAGTAACTACAAACAAGGTATATTGATCTCAAACACCTCATCAGCATACAGGTGATTCAATTATTCCTGCCTTTTTAAAGACAAAGTTCAGGAAAGTCTTTAGGACTATTGTCGTCCCCCAAATGTTTATTTCAGAACTGCCTATTGCTTCACCACATGAGGCACAAGACTATTATTTCTGTTAAATATCCATTCCCCAGAGATAAACCTGTAAGCACCGCTTCTAAAATTACACCTTCACATTAAGCCAAGGGATGGTGATGGATAAGTGAATACCACTTACTATAATGCAAAGTGAACATTTTGGGCTGAATTAAAATCAGAACCATGTCTGTCACATGGGAGAGGACTGAAGACACTTTTTTCATGAAATCCTGATATTTAGTTGCTTCTTGGTAAAGACTTGGTGGAAGTACTTACAAATGTTCACACACTCCTTTCCAAAAAAGGCAAAGTATGGAACACATTCTACTGAAGAAAGCCAGATCAATTACTCGTTTTATATGTTAGCAGGCTGCTTTTACCCAAACCAATGCTGTTATACTTCAAGAGAAAATTAAAAGAACATAAATGACAACCCAAACTCTACAGTGAGAGCACAGAGCTTGCGTAAGCTTTGCTATGTTTCTATCTTGCACACCCAACATCTCAACTTCGGAGAGCCTTTTCAACAAGTACACCATATATGGCAATTCCTCATGAAAAACTCACACTCTCGCAGTATTTTGGCCCTTTCAAGGACATTTTTCTGACTGGACTCGTAGTTCCATGATCTGCAAGATGAGTGCAAGTTGCTTAATTTTTTTGAATGGATTACCATTGTCAACCACTAGTGTATGCTACAGAAATCTAACAGATACACTTGGCTTTCTAGCCAAGTGATGACCTTGTTTACCAAAACTTCAGAACTCAACAGCAATATCTGCATTTTTCTACTAAAATGAAGATGAGCAAGAATTACTACTTAAACATTTCTTTATTCAAGGCAAACAAGCAAATAACACTCTCACAAACAACAGATTTATTGAATTAGAAACCCACAAAAAAACTTATGTCAGTAAATGGGGTTTGGATCCCGACCTTTCAACTGAGGCTTGCAACAGCAGCCTGCACCTTTTGCAACTTGTTCAAGACTGGATTATTAGAGCCCTTCTTTACTATCATCCAAGATTAATCCTTGTCCCTATGTAGTTTTCATGTTTTTTTGACATTTGTACCTACTGATCAGGTGAGAGAAATAATACAAACTGTTCAGATGATTGGTGATAAGAGCAGTAAGAACAGAAAATAATTTCCAAAATAGCAACAAGAGTATGATCTGCTAGTGAAGAAAGCTGTCCTGTGTTTTCAGTGTGACTGGAATTACTTTTTGTACTGTAGTAGAGATGAGGATCATCAGCATTTATCAGACCCATGCTGTGAATTGGATAGGTTTCAATTTAAAGAGAGGAAAAAAATTAAAGCCCACCTAATTATAATGGCATTTTCTATCACGACCCTTATTTGCCTGAATCTAAAAGGGAATATTTACTGGAACTTTCTATCTTTGAAGATTTGCTCAAGGAGTAGAAAGCTTTGCATAGCAGACCAGACTTTGCATGTTGTTAGTAAGGAACCCAAGCAAGCGAAAAGTTTTGCCAAAAAATACAAGAAACACTTAAACATGAGATAAAAGCAACTGTATTTCATCTTAACCATAATGAAAGTGACAGCAAGAATTTAAGAAATAAATGATTGTTTTTTCATTATGAAAATTTGAGATGAATGCTGAACTGCTAACTATATATAAAGAAGATCACTGAACTGATAAAGAGCACATGGATAGAGGGGCATCATTGTACCATTACAAAGCAGCAGGTTTTTTTCTAGCTTGCAAAACTGTTGTATCTACTTTCATATAGTCAGTGCCTGCATTCAACTTGGTTAATAAAGGATGGCAACAAGACTTACAAGTTCCATATGCAATCTTAAAAAAAATAATTAAAGTGTAGTGCACAAATAATAAACAGATGTTTTAAGTGTTCAAAGCTATAAGGCACACACATTTCAGAATTGAAGAAGCCACCTGAGGAAAGTGATTGTTTAGGGAGGGAGTGGGGAAAGCAGCTGTTTCTACTAAAAAATGTTACAGCAGTAACCACTCTGTAACTGTTTATTCAGAGTGAAAACAGCGAAGCTCAGTTTCCCTTAAACCCTGGTAGACTTTTAGATGGCTACCATACTTGTGACTGACAAATTAACTCATTTGCTCATGAAAAGACAAAGTTATCAGTAACTTGGTTATTATCCAACATATTGCAAACCTCAGTTTGGGAAAAATAATCTAGTGAGCTCAAATTTTCAATAAAATGGGATCATTAGAACACTCTATCAGGTATAACCAGCACGATTTTTGTAGCAGGGTGAAGCAGGAGTGACCCATGGGTCATAAGCTGCCTTGTACCGCTCACAGTCAGTTCTGGAACTGGTGTCAGCTGCCACAGCACGTACAAAAACATTGCTTAGCCAGGAGAGTCATGACACCTCTGCCCAAATGTATTTAAAAGCAAGCAGCAGTCACAAGGGCTCTAGTCCACGGAGGGGACCCATCCCTGAAGGACTGTGGCCTGTGGAGGAGCCATGCTGCTGCAGAACAACAACAAAAATATAATATCAAGGAGTAGCAGAAGGAAAACATCACACACACAACCCCACTCTCTTGTGCCATCTGTTACCTCACCAGAACGCTTGGGGGACACGGTGTTAGCATGCAGTGAAAACAAGGGTAGCTGAGACTAAGAAGGGGGAGGAAAGCTGTTAGATTGAAGCTGAGCCTGGAGAAGGCAGGGAAAAAAAGGCATTTTCTTAGTTTTTTGGGGCATAGTTTAGTTTCCATCTTCTCAGTACCTGAAACAGTGATCTGAAATTTGATATATTGGCAAAAAAAAAAAAAAGAAAAAATTCACAACTCCCTGAGTCAAGATTGTTTGCCTGCAAGCACATTGCAAATTGGTCACGAGGAAGACCACTGCATGTTGTTTTACAGCATGTACTTTCAAAGGAAAACATACTTAGTATTTTCATCACGAAAGACTACTACAAAAAATGGTCTGCACCACAGAAGACTATTACAGTATTAAAAAAGCAAAACCAAACCAGTTACTATCTATCCACATGCAGGTCAATGAAGATGAACAAAGGTATAACCAAAGCAGCCAGCAGGCATTGTGCCGTACTGATCAGCTATTCCTCATTTCTGACGGCTCGCTTCTGTGCAAATACCACAGCTTTGGACAGACCACAGCAATATACTTGACTGTTTCCACAAGTCACAACAGGATCCTTAAAAGTTATAAGGACGACAATAAAATATTTCCTTGAACTCTCTGTCCAGCTTTAGATCCTATGAGGATCTGAGGCTATCGACTAAACTATGGTTGCCTCCTCACAAACAAAGCCTGGTATGTCACAGCTCTCCCATCCTCTGATGTGCAATGCAGAAGCAGTAAACCAGACAGTTTTTTGACTGTAACAAAACTTTTTACTGTATATGCAGATAGCACTGAAACCTGAGCATCTAATTTATGCAAAGCATCTCTATTTCTAGATACCACATAAAAATTCTGGGGTAGTCAGTGTTCACTACAGATATATAATTTGAAAGTATTTTTATATGAAAATTATACATTTTATACTATTGGCATAGAATACAGATCATTTTCCCAGTTAAGAGCTGAGTAATTAGAGCATGCTTAGAAGTCTTTGTTCCCAATGCACAAAAACAAGGCAATATTGGTTGATGATAGCCTAGGACATATTAAACTGCTGGACTCTTTAGATTGATTTAAATGTTTTATTTTAAACAAAACAAAAACCAGTTTTTGTCCTCACTAGCTCTGGGAAGCATTAAGTGCTGCAGATGAAAGTACCATCTCCATTTAGCTCCGTTAGCTGTGTCTCCTGGATCTGGTATCTGCGTGCACTGTTCTACTTCACACTTGCTCTTATAAACATGCAGTTACATGCAGATTTGTATCCCCAAATTAACTTATAGGTTATAAATACACACTCTTACACCAATTAGATCAAGTACCGTTAAGCAGATCAAGCTGAAACTCCCTCCCTCCTCCCCCTCAGCATGCATCCCTCACTTCTTGACTAATCAGTTCTTGCTGGTAAAATTTGAAAGTTATCCAGTTTTCCCTCTGGAGTATTCTTTAGCATCCCTACCAAAAACACGTGCTGGCAGAATCAGCTTGTCAAAGCACGATTTGCCTTTTAACACACACCATGCTGGAATTTCAAGAGCACACACGCTGACTCTGTGGGATCTGTGCTACTAGAGTAGTAAGATTCTCACAGTCTTTTAACCAACACCACATCTTTGCTCTCTCCCTACGAAGGATGAGCTTCAAGAGCAATGAAACCACCTTCTAATGTTCAGAGATGTAGGCTAAGCTCATATTTATTGTCTCCTAGGTTGAGGTCTTGTGGGTGCAGAGTTCTTTTAATGGCCTCTTGACGCTGGAAGTGGGAGTATTTCTCCTCCTTCACCACCAGCCACAGAAGTTCATTCCTCTCCATTATTTGTGCTCAAGTGCTTGTGCCTTCTGTGACCCAAATTTAACTTGCAACACCAGCAAAACCTAGACAGGCAATTTTTCTTCTGGGTTAGTTTTCTGGCAGGTTATTTAGTTGCACCAGCTCATGGAAATGCCTGACAGGAGTCACACCAACACAAAGGATAGCTGCTCTACTGGCTCACTGCCTCCTCACACTGTAGCACCACTGTATGTTTTGAGGCCTTCTGATCACAAGGGCTGAAGAAGCAGCTGTTGTACTTGCTAAACAGAAGAATATCCAAATAAGCCTGTGCAGAAAGTTTATAATATTAATACATCTTAATCAGTACTTTTTCCACATTTTTATGGTACAAAACCCATTTAAAACATATACAGTAAAGCTTTTTATCTAAGGGGGGTGGTGTGGAAAAGAATGAAAAGAAGACAGAATATTTGGCAAACTAGCTTTTCTCCAGTCCCACTTATCTTCTGAGCACATTCTTAATTAAATAAAAGATGGTAGTGGTGGAGTATTTGTTGCTCCAAGTTCAAGCTGCTCACTCCCTATATGGTTAAATGATAGTCACCTCCTTACTATATTAACAACTCCTAGTTTATGTCATATGTTCTTAAAACAACTAATACAGCAAAACTGAATAGGTAACCAAACAGCAAATGCTATGACATTTCTTTAAAATCATCCCTCAAGAACTGACAAAATAGTTCTTTTGAGTAATTGCTTATGAATCAGGAATACTCAAGTCAGCTGCCTCAAAAAAAAGAAACAATAAACCAACCTGCTTTTGAATGAAAAGTGCAGAATTTAACTTTTCATTCAATTACTTACCGATCAAGATTTGACCCGTTTTCATTGCTGAACTACCTGGCACCAAACCATGTACTACAAGCTTCTCTTCACTGATTCCTCTAATGACTTTGTCCTTCCTGCCTTGTTTTTCCACTCTTCTGCTGCTCCACGAAGACTGATGGACAATCCCTACTAAGGCCTCCAGCAGCCTGTGCTGCTCATCTTCTCCAGCACCACAGAGTTTTCTGGGATTTACGTGAACATACACATCTTTGTATTTTTGCTGCACAGTGACACCCATTTTCTGAGCTGACTGGTGTTTCAATATGGAAGTAGGACCAGTGGAGAGTACATTACAGCTTCCACTGCCTTTCTTACCAGAATGCTTTGGTAAAAGATTCTTCTTTTTCAATATTTTGGTCAATTTCTTCAGTTCATACTTCCTTTCTTTTCGTGATCCCTCCTGAATAACTTCAGCTTCATTTTCACGAAACCTGACATGATTCACTGCTGGCATTTCAGGACAGCTGTTCTGAAGCAGAGCTTCTTCTTCACTTTCACTCAGTTCTAAGTAAAATAGTTCCCCGTTTTTCTGAACACCATCCAACCATTCAGGCTCAAGGTCACTGAGAATGAAAGAAAGAAAGAAAGAATGATCAGCAAGAGCTCTGATACGGAAAACTGCTATGTGAGCAACTTCAAGTAGCAAGGGGAGAGAGAGAGTGTGGGGCAGGGGGAAAGACAGAAAAAATTGTTGCCTCCTGAATAGTGAAAGCTCAACTGCTTTACATTTGTAAACAATGGATATAAGGAAATTATACTCTTTTAGCTGAGAGAAAGTCCAAACACAAAAAGATAGCCAAGAGGCAACAGGCCAAATGGCCCACTCCCCCCGCTCAAGGCAAATCACAAAGCATTGCTACAGAAGGATGAGGATCAATATAGTCAAAGCAGCAGTACTTAGAGGCTTCATTTACCCAAGTATTTAAGCTAAATATTAAGAGAACTTCTTGATCACATGCACAAGTATATCAGCACTAGCAGGCCATGTAAGGAACATCTAGGATGTTCCATATGGCAGATTTTCAGGAACAGAGAAGATCAGTTCATTCTTCCTGACTCGATGACAAACAAGCCTCCCTTTCTATGAATCCGAGACAACACATTTGACTCTCATCAAATAAGGAAAAACTAGAATGAAGACTTGCTTCATAATTAAAGTTAACACACATTCATACCTTTTACACTAGACCTAGCTAATATTACTGAATAAAGAAGGCAAATTTTGTTTAAAACTAGTATTATAGAATTCAAATAGAGCATTACTTTGATTACACAGATAAATGAATACAGCTGCAAAGTTTAGCTGAACAGAGAACATTACACCAAGACACTGCACCACAGCACTTGTAAGGGCTCAAAGAAGGGCTCTGGCTGGACTAAGAACACAGAAAACATAGGTGTTACCGTCTGCCTGGAATCCCAGAGACGTGCAGAAGTCTATAGATGTTGCAGACGGGAAGAAAGGTTACGCACTTTCTCTGCGCGCATCAATTATTTTACCCAAGCTGACAGTTTTAAAAGAATTAAGAGCCACCACCTGTGATAGTTTGGCTATTCCTGATAGTCATGGCTGAGTTTGCATCTTGTACAAAGTCTTCCTCAAGGAACTACGAAAATGGTTGTTGGAATATTTGTAATGCATTGGATTTACTGTTGTTTCTGTACTTAGAAAGCTGGAGTGTCACAGGTCCAACAGAAGAAATCATTTGGACCTCAGATTAAAGCTTGACAGTTCTATTGATGCAGTGATAGAAAAGATGCATTTCAGCTTATCCAACAGCATTGCACATTGTGTTCTATGTTGAAAATTGTGAAACACAGCTTCATCCTCTTACCAGATATAAAAAATACCCACAAATATGCATTTTAGATGAAAGAATGGGAACGGAGAAAAAAACCCAAACAAACCAACAAAAACAAACAATAGAAAAAACCACCACAACAACAAAGCATAAGTGCAGGCAGAAATATGTTACAGCTGATTCTGGCTTATAAACATAGGAACAAAATGAGGTAGATGTACATCCAACAGTTTCATTTCTCACTGAGGCAGAGGTGTGGGGCAACTACAGACTGCAGTAAACTTAAACATTAAAACAGAGTTGCCTTAATGCAGGGAACCGAGAAAGTAGATTTTTATGCAAACTGAAAAAGCAAATTAATAAGTGGAAACGCCCGAGGTTGCATATGTAACTTCAAAATACGAGCTGGTATTACGGAGTTGCCCCCTCGCCTCCCCTTTCCCCAGAGGCAGGCCACTAAAGCAGGACGGCCGCAGCCCAACGCTAACGCCTTGTCACACGTGAGCCGAGTGCCTCTCTCCCCGCTCTGGCCCGGGCAGCGTTCAGCTGCGGTACCGAACCGGCCCCAAGCGCTGCCCGCTGTGCGAACACGTGCTGCCGCTCGCCACCCGACTGCTACGGTCCTGCCCAACAACCCGCACTCCCCACGAGAGACCCGCGCGGGGAAAGCTGCCAGCCCAGCCCGGGGGGGCGATAGCTGCACCCGGGCCTCCCCCGCCCGGCCCTTACTCGGAGCTTGCGGACAACGAGGTAGCACACGAGCCGCTCTCGCTGCTGCCGCCGTCGGTGCCCGCAGGCTCGGCGTCTTCTCGCCTCGACGGCTCCATCCCCTCCGCAGCTCCGCTCCCGCCGTCCCCCCCGGACGCCATGACACCCACGCCCCGCTGCGCCGGGCGGGCACGTGACCCGCGCCCTGCCCTTCCCATTGGCGGGCCCGGCCCGGCGCCATGGAGACGGGGGAGAAGCCAGAAGAGGCGTCCTGCTCGCGGCTGCCGCCGCCGCGCGCACGGGACGTTAACGGTCGAGCTGCTTCCGCCGCCGCCGCGTGCCCGGGACGTTAACGGTCGAGCTGCCGCCGCCGCCGCGCGCACGGGCCGTTAACGGTCGAGCTGCCGCCCTTGAGGCCCGCGCACAGGGAGGGCGGCCTTTCTGCTGCTGCCAACCCGTCTAAGAGCAGCAGGCTTCGATAAGCGGTATTTAACAGCACTCACCCCTGCCGGCCTCGGGAGGAGGTAAATTGTAGTTGGAGTTCAGCATATGGCAAGAAAGGCCGGCTCGGCTGCCTCTCTTGGCTGGCAGAAATAATTATAAACACTTCAAAGCGCCCAACCTCCCCGTTTACTTTCTCAAAACAAGCAGCTGAGTCTCGCTAGTCCCTAGAAAGTCTTTCACTTTGTCAATCTGGAACACATAATGGAGAACAGACTATTTATTTAGTGGTCTGATATCAAGGTCTCCGCAACAGTCCCATAAAAGAGACTATTAATGAAACTCTCAGTCCTGGGGCAAGTCTCAAAGCATTGCTTATAATCAAAACCTGATCTGAAGAAAGAAACGTGAGGTAAATAGTAATTTTGTCAAGTTAAATGGTTAGCAGGGGAGTACTTCCATGCTTTACATGATGCAGTCATTTAAGAACTAATGAGAAACTAAAATAATTTCTCTTTAGGATAGTCAAGAGAGAACAGTTAGATTAGGGAGGAGAGGCAAGGATGCGAGACAGACCCAAATAAGCTAGATAATTTGGCACCTTAAAGCAGTTAATGCAGTCTACAAATGCAAAATCATGCACAGTCGATAGAGAGAAAAAAACCAACCTACTCAGTTTTCAGCACTTAAATTGTTCACATCCATGAAAAACAAGACTCAGGGAAGCCCTGCAGACAACTTGCTGTGTAGCTATGTCAGTAAACCCATCACGACACACATGGTGAATGAGGAAAGGAATCGAGAATAATTGTTGGAACATTTTTAATGCACTGGATTTAATCTCTGCTCAGTGGGATATTTGCACAGCTTCAGCAGGGAGGTTTTACAGTGCTAGAGCAATATGTAGGAGTCACATAATTCTGGGATAAAATTCCTGTGCTGTTTTAGGGAAGTGTTCCTTAGTAAGTGTGACTTGAACTGAATTAGCAGACAGGAATGTTTTGGACTCCTATCCATGGGATTGAAGCTTCAACTGGAGTATTTAGAGATACCGGTATTACATTTTGCGGCCATTCTGAAGTACTTCTACACGACCCGGTTTCACAGCTATGTCACTGTTCCGTGGATTTCATGGCTACAAACCTAAGTATGTAATCCATGCATGGTAGACCATTCTTTAAAAAAACAGAAACCAAAATAGATCTTTGGTTGTTTCCAATTGTCAGAATGCAAAATATGCACCAACTTTAATTCTTTTTATTGCTTCTAAAAGAACAGGTGGAAAAATATTTTAAAAGTACCTTACTTCCCAAACAGTTTACTTTGTGAAAACAAAATAGTTTGCAAAACCAGCATTTCCCAAAGGGCCTAATGAGTTACGATTTTCCAAGAGGAATACTGCAGGCGTTAGTTTTAATAGAGGTACATGAGATACACTGTCCCACCCTCCCTAATTCTGCTTATATTTGCAAGCACTTTTAATACAGTGGACAGCCCACTGAAGTGTTTCTGTGGCCAAGCAATAGTCTATGCCAGAGGGTCCTGCTTTAGTTATGATAAATTTTACCAAGTTCAGAAGTTTGTTAATTGCTTCCAGTTGTTTTGCTCAACAAGTGAGAAATGCAGGCTCTCTAAACAGGAGGTGTCAGTTGTACACTACTTGCTCTTTTATTAGGGATAAGCACATTGAAACAGAAAGGATGATGGAAGATTTTAGTCCACTTAAGTAGTTGGGACTCACGTAAGTATTTTTCCGAAATAAACATGCAATTTCTGCTGCTGTGGGAACAATTAAAGATTGCAAGACATATCTCACACAGCAGGATTTTATTTTAGGAAAGACACAGATTTTCCCACACAATCCCTCTTGAGAGGAAAGCTTCTAATTTCTTGTGCATAAATATTAGGAAGACTTGAAATAATTTGTCTTCTGGCAGATCTTTTACACTTAGTCGAAGTAGCTGGGATGATGCTTCTCACTAAGGAACCCATAAGCCTAGGCTAGGTTGCTGTTATTAACAAGCAAATGGTAAGAAAATTGACAGAGGGCATCACTGGTGTCAATCCTACTGCTCACCTGCACGGGAAAACTCCTTAGTAAGCATTTCAAAGTTGATAAATAAAAAGCACTCTCTTTTGCCTTGAAGTCATTCCCATTAGCTGTTCCTGCAAGGAACTAAATCTGTGTGTGGAAAACCATTTCAGAACAAGAGTTCCTTCTTAGTTTTTTTAGCTTAACCTGCTTCAAAAGTTAACATGCTTCAAAAATAGTGATCCACATTTATACTGAGGAGTAGGTCATAGTTAAAAGTAGACAGCATATAGGTCACACCAAAGAGATAGTACACTGGTCCTTTCTATAAAGGAGGAAAATAACTGGGACAGTTGGTTGGTTGGGGTTTTTTTTGTACTGGTGCATGGATACTTAAGACCCCCTACTCCAACCGCTGTCCAATTTAAACTACTAATATTTTTCCAGTGTTACATACTGACAGCAGAGAGAGTGCTACTTGATACTTGGGAACACCCAGTTTATGCCAGCAAGGTACTAATGCACTACCCAGGAATTAAATCAGATCTCAGATTGTTCAGCCATCTCCACTTCTTCAGAGTCATTCTACTTGCTAAATGCCACAGTGGGTAAGGAAAAGCAGAGAGTGCAATGTTGTCTCGGTATTATCCGAGTAGTGCTCCAAACTGGGAGAATCCTCTAACAGTGGGACCTGCCAGCTTTCAGGCTTTTTTGTACAACATATATTGTTGTTTTGTACAACAACATCAACGGGCCACAGGAATACTGAAAGACAAATCTCACTGGATAGAGCTGGACTATAGCTGAATCTGTCTTTCTCACATGGACTATATGTATCACCAACCTGTTAAGCGTCAATTTCTGCTTGTTTCCAAATCAGATGATATTTCTAGGAAGGCTCTATCAACAACTAGACAGGCATAACATGATATATTACAGACACAACATGATACATTACAAGCAGATAAAACTAAGCGGAAAATATTTTCATCTTTAAGAGTTCTGTTTCTCACTGCTAACATCTGCTTTACTCAAACATCTGAAGAAGAGCTAACAGAAAATCTGGACCAACCAATTTACAGTTGGACTCAATGGTCTTAAGTGTCTTTTCCAACCTAAATGGTTCTATGATTCTCAAGAGTGACTTTCCTGACTTTAAAGCTATTGATTTACATTGATTTTTTATTTCTCTAGTACAAAGCATCACCAAAATGAGACAGAAATAAGTTCCTTTATTCAAGATTAATGATAACAACACAACTTCTGTTTCTTACAACTACCCTGTCAAAGTCTTTCTTTACTTAGAGACAAAAGGCACAGGGTTTCCTTAATAAATATTTTTGTGATTGCAAGGTTTACATAAAACTACATGAGTAAGATTGCAATTATAGAATCTTCTGTTCACAAGTTTTCTGACATGATTGCATAAAGAGCATCCATAGCAAAATGGCATGGACTGAGCAGCGATACTGCACTGACAGTTTCATTTGGATATTTCAAAAGCCTAAATGCAGACTGAAGGCTACCTTTGTGACCATAGAAATACAACTGTTTTGAGAAAACACTTCAGTGCTCCATAAATAAAATAGCTGTTCATTCTGACTTTTTAAGCTTTCTCTATCAACTTCCTTCTATGCAACCGGATCACAGAAAGAATTTTAGAAAACCACAGAACTAGCAGACGACAGCCATGACGAAACTAGGAAGACTAGTTCAACACATTTCATTCTCTTGGAAACCAGTCTTACAGAGTTAAGAGTTCCCTCCAGCATGAAAAGCAGCTATAATTTCAAAGATTTTTCCTCCTGCTTTTACTTCACTTGAAATCTACAGGGTTTTTTTAGGCTCACCTACTACACACAGCAGGCATGTCAAGCATGAAAGAAAACCATTATTTGTTGTCAGTCAACATGGAAATGTTTCAAATATGAATAGCACCTTATTACACAAAAAGTGTACTAATATACACAGTACCATGGAGCAGCGTGGTTTTAATCCAACTCTGAAATGGAACATTTTCTGTTAAGCCACTGACAAATACGCACACAGGGTTTCAGATACCAGAGGGTCCCCTGGTAAAATGGCACATTTATTGCTTAGAAAGCAGCTTCAAAGCGCAATGCAGGAACAGGCTGATTGTGGCTTGCCCTCCTTGCCACACTCGGGTTTCATCCCCTGTGTTTACAGGAATGGTTTTTAAGTGACTATTCAGTTTGATGTTTTGAACTGGAGAGAAACTGAGTTAATAATTAGTTGTTAGTTTCCATAGCAAGAGCTGTTTGGAGTTGGCACAGAGAAAGCGCACTTTGTCTTTGAAGTTGGAAATAAATCAATGTACTAGAGAAAACATATTAGGAAATGGGCACTTCACACAACAAGTGGAGATGAGCTTCTGGTAGATACTGCTGAATGGGACCTAGTAAAGTTTAAGCAGCTCTCAGGCAGCGCAGAGAAAACGGCAGCGAGGGTGGTTTTGAAAGTCCTTCATTGGCCTGTTGGGCAAAATCTTATTGTCAAGACTGCTTTGTAGGGGGAGGCTGTAGAGAATTGCACGTTAGGGATGCTCTAGGCAGGGGAAAAAACAGCTGCTTCTCATGCAGTGTGCTTCCTGCACTCCCCTTCAGCAGTGCCCATCTTGGATTTGTGTGCGAGTTAAGGGTTTTTTTTCCTCCTTCCCTTAAAAAAAATGGTTCAAAATGCTTCTGGAATTGATGCAACAGAGCTTCTCTCTGTCAACCCGTCTCCTTACATGTGTAAGAAATCCCGAGGTAGCCCCTGGGCTCCCATGCACTGCTGCACAGGCTGCAGGGCAGCCTTCAAAACTACATTAGCAGTGCTCCCCGCCCCTGCGGGTCCACCGTTTCTGGAGGAAGAAGGGAAACACGAGGGCGAGCCGGTACCCCGCGGGCAGCCGCCCTTCACAGACATTCAAGCGGCGCGGCAGCCCCAGCTCCTCCCGTGCGGCCGCCCCTGCCCCCGCGGCGGCGGACACGCGTCCCCCCTGCCCGCGCCCCACCGGCGCCCGGGTAAGGTGCGGGGAGGCAGGGACACGGCCCTTCTCGCTTCCTTCCTCCCCAACAAAACGTTGCCGCGGGGGCCTCTCCGGAGAGCCGGGGGCTCGGCACTGCCCCGCGGGCCGCGCTGCCGCCCGCCCGGGGCGCCGTCAGCCTCGGGGACTCGCCGGGCTGCGGGAACCCCCTCCTGAGCGGAAGGGCAGGGGGGCTGCTTCCCCGGCCACCGCTCTCCCACGGAGAACGGTCGGAAAACGAGGGGCGCCAGAGTCCCCAAAGCCTCGGAAGCGAACTCCAGGCGCCCCTCATCCCCCCGGAAAGCCCGCGGCGGGCGGGTGCGGGAGCCGCCTCCCCGTCCCCGCCACTGACCTGTGCAGCAGGACGCTCTGCACCGAGTCCAAGTCCTCCAGGTTCCTGGTGACGGGCCGCGGGATGCTGTACCTGCCCGCCCCGAACATCGCGGCTGCCCGCGGCTCCTTCATCGCCCGCCCGGGCGCCGCCTGCCCCGCGGCACCGGGGAGTGCGGGCGGTCGCGGGCAGGTGGGAGCCCTTCAACCCGCCCGCCTCCGCCGCTCCTCCCGCGCGGTCCTAGAGCCCGCCGCCGCCACGCCGCGGGGCGGGGGCGAGCGCGTCCCACCCACCCAAGAACCACGGCTCACGGCGGGGAGGAGGAGAGTGGGGCTGGTTCTGAGGACACGGTGATCTGCTGCTCCTGCCCCCACCGGAGATCTGTCCCAGACCTCTTACCGGCCGTCCGGGCAGGCTGCCCTATGTTGTTGTCTGGCATCGTTTTATCTCAAGAACTAGCAAACCCTGAAAACACAAGTTTCATGTACAAGCAGTAAAGTCATTCCTAGCTGCAGCCGTAGATTTATTTATTTTTTTTTTCCCAAAGATGCCTCCACAACTCCACATTATATGAGAAAATGTTTTTTCCCCATGTACTTTTCTGTTGATTAAAATAATGTAATTGCCCAGTTGATTCTATTTCCTTGAGTATTAATATGAAAAATTAATTAATATGAAACTAATTAATATAAAAAACTAGGTTACAAACAGAACAATGACAACAAAAAAGGAATTTTAACAGGCACCCCACTTACAAAGTAATTGTAGTATGCCTGGGACCCCCTTCTGTTTGTGGTACTTTTACTGCCAGCTGAACTGTTTTATGAAAGCCCTTCTGCTTTGTTAAAGAACAACTCTGGTGTTTCTAATGTAAAAGAATAAAAAAGAAAGTATTGTGATTCTATGCTTATGACAGATCTCTTTCTGAGATTGTAGCGTGATTTTTTGTCTTAAGCAGTTGTTAGGTTCTTGATTATGAAACAGCTTCCAATGTTGACAGGGACAGAAGCTTTTGAATCATAATCCCATTTTGGAAAAGACTAGAAGATGTAGTATAGCTACTTTAATTCTCAATTAGTCCCCTTTTTTTGAGATAACACATAGTTCTTAGTCCAGTAAATGTCCTGTCAGTAGCCAGCTGTGAGCTATTATTGGCTGCTGACCTGGGATAGGTTAAGTATGAGACTTGAATGAAAGGGCTGACTGTGACTTCATCTGGATAAAACAAAAGTTATTACAAGGTTTTAATGGAAAATAAGGGTGTTGAGCAGGGAGGAATTTGTCTCTTTTCAATCATTTTCACCTGTAACATTCCTTGTCTTAGTGATAAATTTATAAAAAAAGTTTTGTTTCTGCTCAATTATACCTGTGAGTAAGGAAGCCTGTGCCTAATTGTATTCTGTTCCCAAACTAAAGGCTATAGCAAAGAGTTTTTTGAGCATAAGATTAATTTTCTGTCTGTTCTAGTCTTCCTCCTCTTTCTTATACTCACAAAACTATCTCTATAACAGAGGCAGTAGAGCAGTCCCTGAGAATGCATTTCCCCAGCTGCCCTTCACAGGCCAATTTATTAACCTAAGCCCTCATCTACTTCCTCTTTTTTTTGTGATCCCAAGTTATAAATTGTGGCAGCTGAGGTTCAAGCTCACTTCTCTGTTGTTTTAAGACATGATAGGTTAAGGACTTCATGAATTTTCTACTTCTCTGTAAACACAGATTTAATAGGCTAAGAAATCTTTTTTTTACATTTAAGTGGGTCATGTAGGTTACCTTTTATTTTTAGCTAGGAGATGGTTTATTTTCAGAAGTAGACAAACAGGGCCCTTACGTTACCATGGAGGATGAAAGCCCATAAAGGAAACTGCTCAATTGGCACAGGATTGTTCTGTGTTGCATTATAGTGCCTGTTCTGGTAAGTGAGTTCATTAATGCTTCTAGTGTTTTAAACTTAATAATGTCTTCAAAGGTTAGTAATAAGCAGTGATTTGCATTGGTGAATACAGTTTTTCAGAGTCATGACCCATAAAGAATGAGTATGTATAATTTCTGCCCTTCTGTGTACAAGCATTATTCAAGTCTATAGTGGTTTATTTCTAGTGTTACTTGATTTTCTGTTGAATACTAGTTGAGTGGATGTTTATTCTCCGATAACAGGATAGGCTCTTACTCCTCAGAAGGGGCATACTCAGGCTGCTACTGTCTGTCTGATGCTGCGTTGAAAAGAATGAGGGGGGGTTGGTAGAAGATATTGCCGAAGAGATGTTTCCAGGCTTTGTGTTCCTTCTACAACCAGCTATCAAGGTTACAGGAGACAGAGACAGTGCTGTACTTTTCCCTTTTGACAATATGGAATATGGACATCCAGCTCTGGATTTGCTTTTTATTCTAGGTGAGGGTAGATACGGGTTTAAAAAAAGGCTCCTCCAGAACTGTTGGTGTTACTGCATTACTTAAAGAACAGCTCTTTCCTATCTGTCTGTGTTGAGAAAGCCAGGTTCCCAACTAGTTGTTCTGTGAACTTGTATTATATCAGAAGTGCAGTGCGGAGAGCAGCAGGTTCAGCTCTGCTATGCGGGCTTGAATGACCTCTCCTTTTAAGTGCTGTGGCACTGTACAGTGTTTGCTGTTGCTGTGTCTGCCTTTGGTTTAGCTTTTCTACAGGAAGAGAGAAAATCCAACTTATTTATAACACATTTCTGGTAGTTGTGGGATCTCTTCAAAACCAGCCACAAAAGTAATACTTTTGACAAAGTGGGGAAATCAGCAATGCCTCCAGAAGCAATACAGTCCTGAATCCATGGAAATAAGACTTAGTAATCCTTGAGTAAACCATTAGTCCAAGGATTAAGTAGTAAGCTGAAGGACAGCGTAGGACGATGTCATTCATTTCCTATCAATTTATCAGTTCCCTCTTATGCTGCTGACAAGTCCTTGTAGTGGAGACAGGGCAGCAACATGTGGCTATTTCATGGCTTTTAAAGTAAGTTGTTGTATTCTTACTACTTTCTGTAGGGCAGGTTTTTTATGAATAAGAAGTCTAAATCTAATTGAAAAAGTTATCTGAAAAGTTCTTGGATTATTGGTATATTGCAAAGACTGATATATTTTGTTAAACTGAAGCTGATAAAGTTCTTGTAAATTGGTCTATAAATGCAGTTTGTGACCACCTGTTCTTTGGACAAAAAAGAGAACCTTAAAGAAGGGCAACTTGTTTTGTGACCATCTGGAGTCAGTATATCTGGCAAACATGCTAAAAAACAAGTAAATATCCGAGAACTTTAACCCCAGATGTATTTTCTAGAATTGATTTGAAGGTCATCTCTCCCTCTTATCCCCACCTTCTGGACTTGTCTGTGGTTTTGGAGGCCAAGACTTCAGTGTTCAGCTAACTCACTCCTTCCATCGTTTTTGTTTCTTCCAAGCACTGAGTAGGCCTGTTTGCCTGTCTCACCCCAGGCAAGCAAGATGATGTTGTTGCATTATGGTTCTGTTTGCAAAAATACTACTTGAGCGTTTGTTCTTGATTGATTTATTTTTGTTCTTATGAAAAGCACTTTATTTTTTAAGTCTGGCTTTGAGAGATGTGAGAATTTTATTTTGTTTTGAAGAAAATTTATTCCTATAATTAATCGTAGTGATATCAAAGTAGAATATGAAAATTCAGCTTCATTTGTGCTAAGAAGACAAAACCATACTTGTATTTTTTTCAGATCTCAGAATTAAAAAAGAAATCTAATCATTAATGTTTTGACTTAGGTAGCATTGCCTGCCCTAAATATTAATACATGTTAATCATGGACAAAAAAACCATGTCAAAAAGTTCTGTATATACATTCCTGTAATAGCAATGTTGAGATGGTGTTTTAATCTTATTTGACTTGGAAGGAAAAGGATGGAACATTGACAGGACAGCCTCTCTGTAACTGAAAAATTTACAAGCAAGTGTGCATACTTTATATGTGCTATCTCACAACCACTGCCTGTGGATTAAGCTGAATTTTCTGAGTGGGGCTCTCAAAAAAGCATACATAACAATTGATACAAATAGTTTAATCATGACATAAATAGACAAATTAAGTCTTTAGAGTTTAAAATAATCCTCTCAGGTGTGCTGAGAATCCTTTGCTGCCTAGGTTTATAAACCTGTAACACTGGAAGGGGTCACAATTGACTTATAGCTAGAGAAAAGAGTTACTTTTCCCACTCATTAGCTTGAATCAGAGGTTGTTCTTTTAAAATGTAAGTATTTTAGCAGATCAAGATTTTTAAAAAAGCAGAATAGCACCACCTGGTGCTGAGCAAAGTTTTAATGGTCAATTCCACTTAGAGCTGATTGTACAGATCAATGAATGCCTTTCACAATCATCATTTAAGGTCAAATTGTAAGGGACATAATGTTATCTTTCTGTTATTAGTTGCTTTCTGGCACTTCCTTCTTATAGGCACTTTTTTCGAAGTCTCTGTCCATTGTTTACCAGGTTTTAGGGACTTTTTCTAAAGTTATTGTGGGTTAAAGGTTCTGGGTTTGTGTCAAGTTAAAATCTGATTTCTAGACTTCAGCTTGTGTAGATTTGAGGATGAAGAACTACAGCTAGAAGTGAACTTGATCACTCTTTTTCTTTGTTTCCAATTTTGTGTGCTTCCTCATGGTATTCAGAATTAAAAACATGATTGAGGTTAAGACCTATATCCTGAAAGGACTTCAGATGCTGAAACCCTGTCAAAGTCAATGGGAAGTGCCTGTGGATGTATCCCAAAAAACGCAGTTTTTAGGTATTCTATATTTCTTTCTGAAACGAAAAGAATTCAGGATTATGTCTTGGTTTTAAGTAATTTATTTCCTGCTTGATGTTTATGCAGTCCTCAATTGAAGCCAATGAGCAGTGTAAGAAAGCCTTTGCAGGTGTCATCCTAGCAGGAATCCTAAATTCCAGCTAAAACTTGAAGCTACCTAGAATTATAGCTTAGATTTCAGTCTCCAGCTGTGCTGTCACTTCCAAGGCTTTGTGATTCTGCAGACTCCACAAGCAATAAAAGGAAACCAGCATCTGATTGTTAAAGCTGAAAAAAACCCTGTTTGCCCAAAGCTCAGCTGTGTCTTCCCTAAGCTACCTTGCCCTTCAGCAATAAATAAAACCCCTTGGAAAAAATACTGAGACTAATTTTGTTCCTGCTGAATCTATTGGATGACAAAATTCCATAAAACTTTACGTATTGGCAAAAGAGTTAACTGGTGTTGACTACTACTCATTGTGAAGAACATGGAAGAACAAGAAGGTTTATTTCTTCTCAAGGTTTTGTTTTTCTGTGTTGCAGTTTGCCATTGGTTTCTCCTCTGACTAATAGCTTTCTTATTATCACCTTTCCCATAAAGACCACTTTGGGTGTTACTGTTCTGATTGTTTCTTTTGAAATATAACTTGAGATTAATTTTTTGTCAAGTAAGAATTATTTTTGTAAAACCAGTACTTTCCTAAAATAAAAAAGCCAATAGTTAAGTAAACTGTCACAAATTATTAAGGTTTGAGTTTGTCACAACATTGTTTTGGATTTCTTTGTTTTAGTTTTGTTTGAAGTATGAAGAACAAGTAAGAATGGTGTTTTCAGATTAATGAGGCAGAACTAAGCACCTTTATGTTCCGAAATTGATGACTGGGAAGGTAGTGTAAAGAGATATTGAGGACGTATCCTCATGAGTGTATGAAGCAGGAAGGTAGAGATCTCTCAGGTACCAAGCCAAAAACTTGCACAAAGTGCAATAATGTATGAGAAGGTTGTTTGAACCTAGAAGTGTGATCAAATCTGATTAGCTTGGGCACAGCACTGTAACAATACATTACTGCTGCTGTCCCATGTATCAGGAGATCAAAGCATTCACAGCTCCAAATGGTTATTTCTTAGACAGTTGCTAGCTAGATGATGATATCCTGATGTTAATGAGGTCTATGATTTCTGTCATTTGAGAGAGCTCTGTAAATACTTTGCGCCATGTCTTGGCTTGACTGCTTGTTGTATTCCAGCATCCTTGCTATTTCCCAATGTGTACACAAATCAGGGCAATCATTGACTTGTGTAGGGCAGGAGGCTCTCACTAACATCACACAGTTCTGTTCAAACTGTTGTGCAACTATAGTTTCTCCTGGTCTTTGAAATCTTAGGTATTTGTTTGCCTTCCATCTTATCAAGGCACTCCTATTTGCTCCGTTTCTTCCATTTAAGAGATAGTTGGTCATCTTGATGCAGTGCATAGGATTATAGTGCTGAAAGGAGCCTGTGGCACTGCAGGGGCAGAGCTATTTCATCCTGGGCCCCAAATCTCTGGAAGATTCGCTCCTTAGCTATAGGCATTGTCACAGCCTCTTTATCACTATGTGGCTGGAGATACATCACATGTCTTGTGCTGGCATGTCCTGACCGCATGGGCTTACCAATAAACAGGGTCTGAGTGTCTGCAGGAGAAGCTGAGAGGCCTGCTATTCACCGTTTTCATTTCCAACAGAGCATTCCACAGCCTGTCCCAGTTGAGGACAGTTTTACTTCATCTTCTGTTTCATGATAGGGCTGTATTTACAGTGGGTTTCTTCTCAGTAAACACAGAGGGACCTAAAAAGCCAACTAATAAACCAGGCTAACAAATTTTTAGTGATTATAAATTTTAATTTGCAAGCAAGAAACGCTAGAGGGCATTGAAAGTTCTGTGCACATAGTCTGGTAACTCTGCAGTGCTCTGTTTTAACAGCAGTTTTCTCAATGTGATGAGCAAATAGAAGATAACTAACATGATGGAAAAAGCTGTGGAGACCGTGTGCTGGGTGAAAAACAACCAACAGAACAACAAACCCCTTCAGGCAATTAAACAAGTACAATGATTGTGTTTGTCAGCAAGCACATGCAGCACACAATGCAAACCAACATAATAGCAAGTTGCACATGGATTTCTCTGAAAATGTAAGCAAAACAATATTTGGTGCAGCCATCTCTGAAAATGGAATTGTTGAACTTGGGACTGGCAGCTGGTAGGATTATGTATTCCTGTTTGTCTCTGCTCTGAGAAATAGTGTTTTTTTCCCTGCCTGCATTGTACAAGTTCTGTTCAAAATTTGACAAAAATACTGGTAATTTCCCTAGGGTCTCTGAAGTGAGTTCTAAACTGCATGTGTTCTTACAAAGAGAGAAGGAAAGTCAAGACAGTGGATATAAATGAAGGGAGGATTTTAGGAGTAGTTTAGAAGCTGTTTGTCAGTGATAGGAAGAGATTTTACAAGATGGCTTTGATTTACACCCCCCAAAAAATGCAGGAAAAAAATCCGGGCTCTTCAGAAACTTCTGCGTCCTATAATACAGGTCACTGACTTTTTTTTTCTTGAAATAAATAGTGCAGGAAAAATTCTGAGGATGAAAATAATTCTTGAGACAAAACTGCACATACAGGATACAACAGAGGAGCGTCTTCCTTTGAGGAGAAAAGTTGCTTGCCCTCCTTTTTCTGTTTTAGATGTCTGTGTCTGGGTATACCAGACTTCCAAGAGGGTTTCTGAGAAGTGCAAATGCTTTCATAGTGTTGTAAAGTGATGCAAAGTGGTGCAAGGAAAGGTAGCTTCTTCCTGCTTCTCTGACTCCTTACGAGGTAGGCAAAGGTGCCCATGGCTATACGCTGTCACAGTCTGGGCTCCAAAATACTGCCATTTATTGCTGTTTTACTTGGATGTAATCCTGTGTTTAATCAAAATTTACTGAACCTGGATTTGTATTATTTTTTGGTCATTATATTGCTGAACTACCCAGCACATGTAGCTGTCGAACATCATCAGCCAGAACTGAACTGTTCTGAGGGTTTTTAGAGATTTCCACATCAAGAAAAAGATGTTACTTGTTTTTATGACCGAGTTTTCTTTTGGGAGAATTGGAGGAAATGAAGCATACTTCACACAGAACTGGGGTGCATACGCACATTGATGTCATTATCAGGGATTTCTCTGCAGTGAAACAGATGCCAAAAGCCAACTCCAGTCAAACTGTTGTCCTGTGACTTGAAACTAGTCCCAACGAAGCCATATTCCCATTAGAGAATGAGGACACATAGTCAATAGCAATCCTATGTAATATTTTCTGCAGGAAGAAAACAAGCAGACAACACTTCTTTCCAAAGGGGTATCGTTGTCTACTGCCATTTTAAAGCTTTTGTACAAAATCCAGTGTAGTAGTATTTGACTTGCACATAAAGTAATGGTGACTAAAATCATGCTTTTAACTAATAGCCAATAAATTATTTGAAGATCCGAGTTAGGTCCTGTGGCTACAATACAGATGATGCTTTCCAAAAAGAATGTTTTGTAGGGGAAAAGAAAAGGAAATTAAGGTTTTTTTTGATCATTGGATTAGTGTTTCAAATTCACTTTCAAAAAATCTGACCAAATGAAAGATAAACAGAGTGAAATATGACCACTGCTGAGAACAATGGTGGCAACGTTGTACTGTTTCAGATTTATCTGGTAACAGCAAGAATAAAGAACAACTTCTAGCAAGGGAGAACATCAAATGGACTCTCTCTAAGTTGTCTTAAGCTCCAGGGCTTAGAAAAAGCAGTATTTATTGCATTTTCCAAGTTGTCAATAAAAATTTCTAGGGCGTGAGGTCACACAGAGAAATTTCCGTGGGAAATTACAGAAAACCTGCAGTGGAAGCTTACCAAATGAAGACCAGAGCTCCTGTAGTGTTTCCCAGTGGAGCAGGGTTGGATTTGTTTTCCAGTCCAGGCTTTTGTGAGTATCTTTCATCGTGACAAACTGCTGGAGTTGCCACTAACTGTAGTTTTCACCAGAACAATTACACCATGGGATTTAAAAATGTTTTTGTGGAGGGTCTCGATGCTGTGGGTTCTCCTTTTTGCTAGCAGCTGTTATAGGGAGTTGAGATGCAGGCAGATGAGCTAAAGCCCAAAGATGAGGAGAGGAAAGTTACTGAAGGAGAGGTCTTCAGGAACTGAAATGTAGTATCTGCACCTTCTGTCCCAGAAAAACCTTGGGCTTTTGTCATTATCTTTAGAGCTCAGTTTCTTTATCAATTAAATATTTTTCTGTTCATAATCAGTTGTAGAGAAGAACTTGTGCAGTTTCTCAGTGCTTAACCGTTGTCCACTTAAAGTAGTGGTGAATGATGGTCTTTTGTTCTAGCTATGGCCAAGCAGAAAATTATTTTGGCTCTTCTGGTAGTGAACTTGCCAGAAGTTTTTTCTTAGTAGCTCCTATACCACTGGAAACCAGAAGACAGTGTAGCTGTTATTCAAGGTCTGTTGTGATAGATTGAGATGTACCATTAGTCTGAGTCACACTCCCGTGGGGTAAATAAAACACAGAACAGGTAATTGAAGCCAAGATGAAGAGTCAGGTGCATAACCATAACCTAGCTGAAACAAGTTAGAGGAAAACATTTTATATTGAGTCTTGCTGCTGTCTAACCTGACTACAACAGGTTTGTTGTCACTAGGAAAAGGTGTGTGATGAGGCAAAAGTTTAAGTTATAGTGTACTTCATGCAGATCTAATTACATTTTTAGATGATTCAGCTAAAGCCCCATTTCTTTCGCAGGAGAATCTTAAGACAGTACCTTTAATTTTGACATCTGCACACTATTTGTACCTCTTTCTTGTGCACAAAGTACCTCTCTGACTGCCTGATAATATCCAGTAGTTTATTGAGGAAGAAAACCAGGATTCATCAGGAAGCTTTTAAGAAGAGACAGCACATCAGCCTATTGCTGAACAGGGAAGCAGTAATAAAATTCCATGTAAAAAAGAAAAATCTTCTGCTAATTTGGAACATAAAAGACTGACTTACAGGTAAGATGTGGTACCTGCTGCACAAACTACTTCAACTTGTGTTTAGCTAGAACTCTCTTAAGCACAAGTGGTTCACATAAAGAAAAATTCAACTGCATTATTGCAGAGCACATACCTTCAGTTTAAAACAGCATGCCAAAATAATATCAATGCATTCCAGAAACATCTATAAAGGCAGAACTAATGCAGCTCTGTTTTTATTAATGTGTAGTTATGTCAAGATGCTGAACAGGCCTTCATGATTATAATAAATTAGTGACAAGGTATGAAATAAGTCATGCTGTAGCTTAGGGTTTTGCTTTCTGATTGGTAGCCAATGAAGTCTTACTATGAATTTTCTAGAGACTGCTGGAAGGGTAAGGTGTAATCATATTGTTTAGATTACGCACTAGTTTCCATCTTACAGTAAACTATAAAGAACACCTATTTTTTTCTGAAGTATTTGAAAGATTTAGAATATTTCTGCTTGTATTGCATGTGCACATAGTTTTTAAAACTACTTCTAGAAGTGATTTAATATACACAGACTTTAAAGCTCACTGATCTTATTAGTTCTGGCTGTGCATACCTTTAGATATTTATTTGTTAAAATACCCAGTTTTCTTCTCTCTGAGTAAAAGAAATAATTATCTGCCTAGTAGCAATCCTAAGGTGGTAGCCTCTGGAAGAAAATAAAACACGTGTCTCTTCTGCATAATTGTGTAAAATTATCCTAACCCTTCTAAAGTATCCTAATCCTCTTTCTCACCTCTACATTATTTTACTTTACTTAATGAACCTGAAGATACTTCTCTCGTCTACTAATGAATTAAAAATGACGTTTTTCGAAATCCACTTATTCCAAAGATTCTTCATGCCAGTACATTAGAAAGAAAAATAAGTAGTGAAAATACCAGTGTAATGCTTTGGTTGCATGCTATAGCCTAATCTCACATCAATTAATATTTGTTTATGCAGCTGTCAGAAAAAAGACACTGAACTTGTTTGTACCTCTGAAAGCCAAAAGCAACTATTTCATTATTTCAGTAGAAGCGTTGGGAGCACAAGCACAGATCTTGGTAATGAAATATGCCTAGAATACCAAAAGTGCTTTGTGCTACATAGGTCACTAGTAACACTCATTTTGACAGAAACAAGTAATTGAAATAGTGCTCTGTTGATTTAACAATACTTTCACCTCTTTGTCCTTATATCTTTAAGAATCATAAAGCCATTGGTGTTCTGAAGTATTCACAGTTGCTATTAAAACTAGGAAGCATATATAAAAAAATATATTGAAAATTAATATATGGTGAGTTTTTGTGTTAAGTATACAGACCATATTTGGGATATCAGTGGACTATCATTTAATTTGATCATTTCACATGTGGGATTGGGATCTGTGCTTCCATTGTAAATCATTTGTTTTCACATTTTTTTCTATCCACGTATAACATGTTTTGGAAGTTTTTTTACTGAAAAGTTACAGGGGTACTGTGAGGTGTTTATGAAATAATTAATTGCAGAAGTTCTCAGGTGTGTATATAAACATGTGTTTTTTCTCCATTTTATACTAATAAATACTAGCAATACATTTTATACTACTAAATTGAAATCTCTTTTTCCAGTGGGAAGAGTAATAGCCAACTTATTTTTTTCATCTAATGAGGTACTAGCTGACTGAGACAGAACAAATTGTACAGATTTTAGAGATGAAGAACTGTTTGTGTTTTATGTAGCAAGTTTAAGGAATGGTATTTCACTCCCAGACATGGTTTAGCTTGAGCTCACTCAATATCATATGACTGTAATAAAATATTCCTCTAGTTATTAGAATCAAAATGTTTTAATCAAGATGTGAGATGCTGTTAGCCAGCAAAATCTAAGAAAAGGTTGACAGCAGTGAGACAGAATCAGACTCCTGCATTACTCCGTGTGTTTTAATCCATCCCTGCAGTGCAGAATTTATAGACATTTTAAGATGTTCAAACTTTCCCCTGTCTTTTTTCCTAAGGAATTATGAAAGTTCTGCTTTATCCTGGTCTAGATATTTGTCTCATCAGAGATAGGCAGTAAAGTCTAATCTTCAGAAATATTTTGGCACTTCCTACTGAAGCCATTAAAAAATAAAACACTGAAATAAAACTGATGAAAGGCAGAGAGGGAGGGATACAGTTCTGTTTTGAAGTGGGGGCAGGTTTAAGCTGTTTCCTTCTGACATTGGTTGGTGTATGGGGACATGGAGCAGCCAAGAAGGAGGAGAATGACACATCTCTGACTGCACAGCAAGGGTTTATCTAACTGCCATGTACTTTGAAAAAGCTGAGGGAGCTCTGATAGAGCACTGTGAATTCCCACAGCTGTGTTGGAGATAGGATGGATATTCCATTAGCTCCTTATTTCTTCTAACTCCACACCTACTGAGACTCTGGAGAACATTGGACAGCCCGAGCTCACAGTGATTTAATGATGGCTGCAGTTGTGTACCCTACGTTGGTTATGATGTTTCATTGTTTTAGTAATTCTTAATACAATTATGAACAGATTAATAGGTATTTTTTAAAGGCTAGAACAAATCTCTGCCTTTCAGCTTGTAGTGTTGGCTTAATTCAGCCCAAAGCAAAACATAAACCAAGGAAAGTTTCAAGTTATAAGGAGTAGTACAAGGAAGAAAGTTTTATGTAGTCTAATATCACCTTTTCATTTATTCAATTATTCAGTTGCTTATTGGGAACAGCTTAACCAATCTTGATTAACTTGAATGGGATGAAACTTCTTTAAAATAGCGTTTTCTATGGATTAGCCTCTACAGAGTGAGTCTGGAAGCAGGACAGCCAGGTTTTCAAAATAATTGGAAATCGTTATTACTTCTGAGTAGTAGGTTTTCATCAGAATGCCAAGAAAAGACTGATGATTTTCCTGCGGTAGGTGCTACAGTCACCATAAACAGTAGGTTGCAGAAGTCAATTTAGATGATATATTACAGGCCAAACTTCATTTTCGGTTGTTTTACATTTTGTACTGGCTACACTGAGTTGTTTCAGCATACCACAGGCACGGAATTTGGTTCTTTAAGGAACAAATGCAGTTCTCGATTTTTACAAGTTCATTTTCATTTTCATGGTGCTGTACTAAACATAATGGGTACATTTGAAAATGTATATGGCATTTGATTACATAAGCTTGTTTATCTCCCCAGTGTTCATATTGGATGTGGAGAGCTGTCAGCATGCAATGGGATCCTGTAACTTCTCAACATTAT
This sequence comes from Actenoides lindsayi, assembly GCA_025331215.1. NCBI lineage: Eukaryota > Metazoa > Chordata > Aves > Coraciiformes > Alcedinidae > Actenoides > Actenoides lindsayi. The sequence goes on from WTSP01009783.1 coordinate 66,471, forward strand.
CTAATGAAAAAAAAGAATCAGAATGCTATGGATTTCTAGCATTTGGAGATGCCCGTAAGTGCTTTGTATTGAGAGAATACATGCCATATTCCAATTATGCTCTCCAGAGGTCTGGAATAGGAATTCCTCTTGCTAACATATTTCTAGTTAGATTTCTTTGACTGCTGGTGCTTTTGTTTTATTTTTTCCCTCCAGTCATTATCTATTGCAGATTTTTAGATGAGATGCAACAGTCACAAACTGTATATTTCATTATTCAGCAGAGGCCTCCAGCTGGCCAGATGCCTCCTGTGCAAACGTTCTGATGCTTCGGTTTGAAGGATATATCGACATGTGCAAGACAATGGCCAATGAAATCTCCATCAGCCCTGTTTGACACGGAATGCTTTGAAAGGCTCTGTATTTTTAATGAATAGGAAAGATCAAAGACAGAAGAAAATCTTGGGCCTCTGTACATAACAAAAAGGGCATATTCATTTACTCATTAATACTAAATGTCCTATTGCTGTGTTGACAGTCGGCAGTCTCAAGTGTTCCATCACCTACAGGGAGTATTATATATAGAATAAACAGTTCAGTATAAACTGAGGGGCCATTTTTCTATATAGAATAGTGGGTGGGTCTATTAAGTTAATTTATTAACAGTGAAATGTGTGTCACTGAACCTCAGATGAAATTCCAGCCCGTAGAAAAAAAGCTTCTCACTCTCTCTCAACCCTTTTCCCAGGCTTGGTATAGATTCTATTTCTTCACTCATTTCACTTTGTGGAGTTCTTAACAGCTTGTCTCCCTCCATCCTGTTCTATTCTTGTACAGTACTACTGAGACATATCTGTTCCATGCAGTTCTAACACTCAGTATTTGCTCTTCCCACTTCTCATTTTATCTTTCATTAGAGCTCCCTTTTCTTGCATGTCAGGATGAATGTTCAGAGTACTGGGCTATTATAAGGTCCTATTAAATAATATAATCTGTGTTCATCCATTGGCCACTACTAAATATTTTAGTGTTTCTTTTCACTGTAAATAACCAGAGGAATAAAAATATCCTCAGCTGTGTTTGCTTGACCATTTAATCTCCTGATAGAGCTCGGTGTTGGAAAATATTTCCTCTCTCCCTCCCTCATTTTTCTTCCTTGATTTCAAAAGGTGGAGTTGGTTGCTACTATCCAGCTTTATTAACAAGAGTATTTCATTAAACTTGTATGTGATTTAGAAGCATGTCTATATCTATAGCAGGCAAGGCAGCAGAGTGCCTTACTGTAGCATTTCTCTTGTCTTTCTTTGTCAGCCTCTACCACATGCTGTTTTCACTCATTACCTCTCCTCTTCCACATCCAGTCTGATTCAACAGGGCGAGGACCTGCTGTGTTTGGGTAGTGTATAGCAGTTCAGCTTCTTACAGTTTAAACCAGTTAGGTGCTATTACATGAAACAAAGAACAATAATCCCATTGCCCTGCTTTATGGTGCATTAACCTAAACTATCCCTATCTTTCCTTGGTGTTTACAGTGTCTCATATGGATGCAGACATCTGTACAAACTATAAATACTTTATTACTTAAAAAAATAAATTCTCGGTGATGTTTCTTGTAGGGCAATATCCTCAGTGCTCAATTTGGCAAACTATTTTTATGGTAGAGCTGTCATGAAAGCAGGTCTAAAAGGTATGGTTTTTGTAGATGTTGAAGAAAACACTTGTAAGATTTGCGTTATTGAGACATATTAATGGCTGTATATTCTCCACAATGTATGTGATCTCTTTTGTCCCCACTGGGGTATCGGTTGTAATTCTTTATGTATACACTAAGGCTGGTCATGCCTGAATATAAATTCTATCAATAAGCCTTATTTCCTGATAAACAGAGGAGAAAAATCATTAGCTCACAAATTTTTAGTGTCTTGGACTGTTTGAGTTGGATGATTTTCTGGACATTCCTCAACTGACCACTGAGAGATACTGAATTTGTATACAGAGTAATGAGAAATTAAATAATCTGTATCTTGAAGTTGTTCTCAATTAGAATCAAAAAAGTATCCTTAGTTCTCCAATGTTTACGATTGCACTGGGCCAAGATAGTCTTGAGAGGAAACATGAGCAGGAGATCTATATGCTCATACAGGTGTTGGCAGGTGCGGAGGATAAGGGGTCAAGACCCTGTATGGGGCATTGCATAAAGACTAGTCCCAATCTGGCTTGCTATAAACTGTCCAGAATCAAAACCTTCAGTATGAAGAACCAGTGAATTAAACTTCAGTAATGTGATTTCTTCCATGGGTAAATATTTTTGCTTGATAAATTTCAGCCCCCAGAATTTTTCAGGACCTTGTAAGAATTTACTAGGACAAAAATGGACCTAACTTATCACAAAAACAGCAATTAACAGTCTGATACCTCATGCCAAAGGCTCCACGAAAATCTATCCTGCAGTTGACCCTATGATGTCAGCAGCTACTCCATGTGTTCAGGGGTACTCTGCTTTAACACTTATTTGACCGCAGGCCAGGCCTGCTGATTATGGAATGTGAAAGAAAACAAGAAAAACTGAGCAGATAACACAAAATTGTGCAGAGGAGGGATTGTTGCTGAGAGTTCAAACAGAGTATTTTGGATGCGAGTCAAGAAAAAGCTGAGATTATTTGGAGAAGAGTGTAAGGCAAAAGGATGTACCAGTGAAAAGGTCAAAAAGAAGTTTAAGGAAAAAACAATGTCTCAGATATTGGAGAACCTTGAATTAACATACTAAAGCTTGATGTTGTTGCAAAGAACCAGCAGCTTTCTCAATCACATCCTGTCAGGCTGTTGTGTTTACACATGGTGTGACGAACAAATTCTGGAGTCATTTCTCAGTCTTGAATAGAACCTGTGCTGGATCCTACAAGGTAGTTCTTACTGAGCTGCATCAGAAGAGTAAGATAGGTAACAAGACACTAAAGGTACTATTTGTGACATCCTGCCCTCTAATGTACTGATTATTTACATTTATATAAATTGCTTACGTTAGCTATGCAGCTCCATTAAAAAAGCTACAGGGTAAGATGTCCAGTTAATAAAGGACAAAATTTTGAGATAAATTAAGTTTTCATTAGTCCTCTGAAAGCTCTTCAAAGTCTCCGGGAACCCCTTTTGACACAAACTGCTGACTTCCTGCTTTTGATAAACACATCTGCATATCTGGTTACAATATGTGGAGCAGAAATCTAGACGAGCAGTGATGGAATTGTGCTGAACTGGATCACCTGAGAGGCAACTTTTAAAAGCTGGTTTAAAGCTCCGTAGTATTAACCACTAGATTGTGTTGGTACACAGAAATGAAAGTACTGTAACTTGTGGGCTTTAGGTTCTGAGCTACTTTGCTGATGGATGATAGCAGCAATAGATGTTTTCGGTTAACAAAAAAGCCTTCACTCAGAATCACCCTGGAAAGTGGTAATTTAAGTGCTTTTCAGTTGTGCTCTTGGGAGAATATTTTCAGCACACGTCTTAGTTTTATTATGCAATGGTGCATAAAAACCTACCAAATGCGTCTCAAGATAGCAAAAGCAGTTCCTTTGAAGAGGCTGTCTATCTTGGTCAACCCTACAAGTTGAGAGATTAATTGATCATATTAAACAAGGTTTAGAAAAAATAATTTAGGTATACCTCTAAAATTGTACTCAATTGAGAAACTCCACTGCTGCAACTCATTACCCCCTTTGGAGTTAGAAGCCTTGGGGCTTGTTCTCTCAGCAGTTAAGTAACAGAGTACTGTGCCCTTGTGGAGAAAATTAAATCAGAGGTTTTCATCTTATCCTCATTCAAGTATTTCTCCAGCAACAAGTCCAGAATGACAATGCTGTTATGAACTCTTGCCAATGGAGAAGACATACAGTTTAGCTTGGCCTAATTTGACATTGCGGAGATCATTTATTGTTCTCCAGAAGCAATCAGCCAGTACAGCTGACTTTTCTAGAGCTCAGAAGAATAATATGGGCACCAACATGTTAGTTTCACTAAGTTTATATCAGGAGTTTAAGTGAAAGGAATGGGAATAGTAGTTTTTCTGTTGAAATTTATCATTAACAATTTCTCTTTTGAGGTGGTACTTTGGTACTTAGCTTCTCCTTTCGCTTGTGTCTGCTTGTCCAAGACCCAATTACATAAGCTTTAACTCAGACGTTACTTGATAACAATATGTATTGCAGATCAAGGAATTTTGTTGTGTTTGGGAGTAGCCCTGTGATTAGGGAGCTTTAAAATTAAGGAACTGGAGTATACAACTAGAAATGGAAGACGTTTCTATCCCTACCTGTATTTGAGACCTGAATCGTCTGTCTCCAAGATCATGCCCTATACACTATGGTGAAGCATGGCTGTCTTCTACCTCTGTAGAGGTACTGCTGTAGAAACTGTGGAATTTTCTAGAAGTTAGTTAAATGTGATCTGAGTCAGAATGACTGAGAATAATTTTCTGGCTTTGACTGGAACTCTGAGCGTGAGCAAACCAGTTCCTGTTCCCATGATTCTTTAAAACATACTTGGTACAGTTAACTATTTCAGTAGGAGGCAAGAGAGATCTAGAACATCTTTAAAAGTAGCAGTTGGAGTATTGCCTTAGGAAGTGAAATCCCACAGAAGTGTCAGAAGAGGGAAAAGAAGTCCAAATACACAAGTCTGGTCCCTTGTGTTTCAGGGACCACCACAGCCTTATTGATTTTGTTCACCTACCCCTAAAAACTTCCAGGTAAGGTGTTCTAGCAAAAAGATGTAATAGACAAATCTGGGATGACCAAAACCTTTTTTGATAAACAGTCTTTCACAGGAAGAGTCGTTGAGCTGTGAAAAATTATTAACAGAGGGAGAGCCTTACATTAATAATTTTTGTGACTAAAAGTTTCTCTACAACTAGTGCTGCACCAAATACCCTATCAAATCTCAGCAGAAATTGTTCAGGGTACTATATATGTATTAATATATGGTTATTTAGGGAGTTTTACTATTTTTCAAAAAGCTAATAGAACTTCAGAAGGGTTAGTATGCAAGAGCTCAAATGCAGAGCAGGAAAAAAATTAATGTAACACTCTATGTTCCCCTTTTCAAGGATAGACACTTCTTCCCTAGATATGTATACAATAGATGTAATTGCTAAAGCCACAGCTTTGCTCTAACACTTTCAAAATTCTCCTTGCAAATACAGTGGGCAGGTACTACACCGCCCTTCATAGTCCAGAAACATCAGGTTGATTGTATCTTGAGAAGATAGTGCTAAAATATGACTTAACCTTATTACATCAGTTAAGGATGCTTTGATTAGGTCTTCTGGATAGCAGGGAAAAACAACAGAAATTCTCTATGTTAACAGAGCTTTAAATAATTTTGTAAAATGAAGTGTCTTGATTGTTGTGAAAACATTACAGTGAACTGAACAGCCTTCACTGCCTTGTTTTCAACTTTCAGCTAAATTCTATGTGTATTTTAATATTTGTTTGTTCTAAAAACATAGCCTCAAGCAGATTACAAGAGACAAGCTGGCATATTCAGTTCTGTAAGGGACTCTGGACAAGCAACTGAAAAGCAAACTCATCAGCAATCTGATGGAAGTTACAGAAGTAACTGTTAAAAAAAGCACAGTTAACAAGTCTTCATTAGAATTTGCCTTCTTAGAGTACATGTTTGTATCATATATTAATAATACATCTTAAAACTCACCTTCAGCTGTGTATCCGGAGAGTCTCTCAATGTGACAAAGGGCACCTGTCGTTTTTAGGCTGGTTTGCGGCTCTCTCTGTGTATCAGCACAGCTGGCTCACCTCAGTCACTACCTCCCACTCTGCTGCTTCCAGGGCTCAAAATCTCTTCTTTCCCATTTCCCAGCAGCACCTTAGCCTAGTCCATTTGTTCTTATTTTCTTTCAATAGAGTGGGTCAAATGCTGTCCTTTTTTAACACCAGCGACTTTACTGGGACTGTGTGTAACTGAGAGGGGACAATGGTCTTTGGTCATTAAGATAGTAAGAAAGTTTATCTTGGAGCACAAATATTTTTGAGGATTTTTCTGTGGTGAATGTGTATGAGTGTGTCCTTTGTGTGGCTGCTGTCATGCAGCATCTTCATTTTTTTGACTGGTCTCCTGTAAAAAGCTTTAATTGATCCTGTATCTAGTTCCTCTTCACAAAGCCCAGAGGATACTGGAGTGCTGATATCAGTCAGCTTATATGAGACCTATGCTTTCCAGCCAGAGTCTGCACTATTCCCACAGAAACATTCAATAATCAGCAACACATACAGAAAGTTGTGGGAAGTATGAATGTGAGGTTTTGGAGTGATTCATTTAACACTAAAGAAATCATGGTATATTTTAGTGAGAACTCACCATTTGCCCCAGGGCTGTAATTCACCAGGGGCAATGCAGTATGCACAGATGCTTATAATGGTAGAAATGAGAACACAGTGTCTTAAATAAAACTGGAAAAGGCAGTGAAAGTAAACTTGTTTTGTAGGAGCCAATGACACACTCTTTGTTTAATGATTAGCTGTTCATGCTACTTCGATCTGTATGCCTTACGACTGTATGATTTAATCTTGCCTGGCATGTGCAAAGACATGATTTCTCAGCTGGGAGAAAGTCAGGAGACTGCAGTGTATTTTTATCTCTAATGTAGATTTGGGGGTTTTCTGACATATTTTTCTTTCCTGATCCTTCACATAGTCTTAGTTTGCAGCATGAATTCTACTGAAGATTTTGAGGATGATACATGAAATACTATTTTTTCCCCTAAATCATCATATTCAAGATTAAAACTAAAGAAGTGGACTGAGGTAGTAAGAAGGAATTTCTAAGCAGTTCTTATTTGTGATTTTTATCTGATACTGTCGTCTTAAGTAAGAGAAAGTTGGACTCCAATACTGCACTGAAGATAGCCTGAGATGAAATATGAGGCATCAGCCAAGTAATGTGTACCTATACTGCATAGTTAATTTCCCCAATCTTTTCTTCACTGACTATTAGCAGGAAGGCATAGGTGTGGAGAGTAATTGAAGGTACAGTGAATTTTATATGGTCTAGCTCATCAATATTTAGAGCTCTGTAAACTGCCATTACTGAAAGCAGAAATATATTTCAATGCCCTGCTTGTAGTGGATGGATTGGAGGAAAAGGTGAAGGCAGGAACCATGTAAACTGGCAGACTGGAACCAAGCTGTGCCCGAAGAGGACCAGAAGGGGAAGTGGGAGAAAACTCTTCCGTCTTTCCCATCTGTCATGCGTCAGACCTAGCCAGGCAAAAGCCCTGGATGCCCTAAGGTACTCAAAATGCCACTGGCTACCACTCTTCAGGCATATGGTTTGTTCCATTGTCTCTTGCTGGCAGTGCTGGTTTGTGAGTAAGGCTGTAGAAAAGGATTGGTAAGTGAAGACTTTCTTTGTTAGCTGGGCTTCCTCCTATGATTAGAAAGTGTAATCCCAAATACATGGTACATGGCTTTGGCAGCATGTCTGGGCAATAACCTGAAGCAGTGCTACATATCTTTGTATATGCTATAAAGCTGACTTGGCCCAACTGAAAAAGTTTTAAGGATCAAATCTGAGAAATGCTTTAAATTAAAGTTCCATTTATAAATAGTCTTTTAATATCTGTTACATGGTTGCCAGATGGACTCCTGTTCTTTTATAATTTATGATATACCATGTTGTACTTCTGCACTTTCTTACATTGAATTCTCAGTAAGTGATTCTGTTGCAAGATCTATAAATAGGATGTAATCCAAGCAAATGTTTTTCAAATATATTTGTTTTATCTATTTTTTTTAGATTATTCCAAGTTGGAATTCTTTCTTTAATATCAGAGGGTTTTTTGGGCATAAAGAGGCTTCACCATTATGTCTTAATGGCAAGAAGGGCCTAGTTCCCATACAATATTGATCCCAAGGAGTTTTATGAAAAGCTCATTTTAATACGTTTGACCATGTTTTAACATGACCTGAATATTTCCTTTTTATTGTTGACAAGTTTAAAGAGATGATGTTTCGGTCTGTACATCTGATGTGTTACAAGTTCAGAGATTGATATTTAAGATAGATTTTTCGTGATCAAATTTTGCTTGAATTGGTAAATGCCCCTGTCACCTTGTCCATTTATTAATGATTTCCTTCTGAAAATCCAGTACATTTTTTCATTTCTGCCAGTGTTTGGAAATTGACTTCCTGTTGTACTTCAGCTTTCAAACGAAAGTGGCAGTTATAATTTATTTTATTTTTATCATTCATAACAGGAAAATCTTTTTTTTTTTGTAATATTAAAATGCTTTTGTCTTTGCCTTTCTGTTGAGCTAGCACTTAAAGCTGTCATCAGTAAGGTCTAGATTTTCAAAATCTATTGTTGCTGAGTAATGGAATGCATATATTTTATGTGTATGGTTTCTAATATCGTAGTTAATGGTAATACCATACATGACAGCTTATAGAACATATCATTAATTAATACCAGACTATACAATTAACCCTTCTTTCAAGCCTATGTTTAACTATGGAAGCTCCACTGTAATCGTGGCAATAATTTTTGTTGCAATATAGTAACAGTTAAAGATGTTCTATAGTGGTTTGTGATAGAAGCTCTTCATGTGCTGGGGAAATACATGAAGTTTGTGCTGAGTGGTAAATGGTATTTGATGCTCTCTTTGATGATAATACTTAGGGTAAAAATCTGGTCAACACATGAAATGCAGCTTGTTCTTGATTTACTTCAGCTTGGAAAAAAATTAAAGGAAAAAAGTGCTAAAAATTACTTATGTCTTAGTTGTGCTCACCTCAATCACTGGTACACTCATGTAAGACACTTTTTTTGGTATCTCAGTTTTGAGTGTTGTTATACTGAAGGGTTCTCTTGGTCCCATATCATTACCCCATTGCCTTCAGTTTTGCAAATTTTAACTGCTTTTAGGTCTTCCAATCCTCACTTTGATGTGACACGTTTATTGTTTAGTTCTGGGAATGTAGTTTCCTTGTAGAAGTGTTAGGTGATGCCAGTTCAATTAGTCCTTGGAAAGAGAAGGTTTGTATTTTTTCTGTGTTGAAGTTTTTTCTGTTTATCCTTGACAACCTTTCCAGACAGTGTGAATGGGCTAGCTGGGACCTTGTTGAGCTGGTAATGATTTACTATTACTTCTTTCAGCAACCACTTCAACTTCTTTGGTAATATTATCTGCATACTTCCTCTTGCCCTTTTACATCCATTTTTTACTAGCCTGTCCTTTTGTACAGATTTTTTTCACATCTTTTTATCCAAGAAAAAAGCCATCTCCAAAAGTGTTCTTGAAGTGCTGATGCTTGCTTTGGCATGTTTCCTTCTTTCACGTAGTTCCACAGAGCATCTCTCAGCAGGTCTGTAGGTTTATTTGTTTGGGAGCCAGATAGGCATGATATCATTGTATGATACTGCCACATAAAAAAAAGACGATTACATATTCATGATGCCTTCTTGTGAGGGACTCAGGCCGTATAATAGATGAAATTTGTTGTTCATTTGAATTTGAAATTGCTGCTCTAAGGCTTTTTATTTTAACTTTTTGTTCGTGCTTTTTGGTGGAATGGTTTTTCACTAGTTATGAAGCCTAAAAGCAAGTGCAGTTTTGCCAGGCTTTCCACACTCTGATTTTGAGACGGGCTAAGTTCTGTAGCACTCAACTTGATTGTCCATATCCCCGCCCTTTATTCAAAACACAGATTATAAATGCACAGAATTTTCCAATTAAAAACTAATTTATTAACTCTCTTGATCAAAGTTACTGCACTGAGAGGATAGCTACACTCCTTTGTGTTCCCACAAAAGGCTGTGGCAGATAATCTTTTGTAGAATACTGGCAGTACTTCTGTGGTCATGGTTGTTGCTATTGTTCATTTAATGGAAATAAAGATGATTGCAGTTTGAGAGTTTGATCTACAAGCCAAGGTACAAAAGACATTTTATTAAGTTTTAGACAAATTATTTGTCTGATACAAAATAGGAAAAGGCATGGAGAAAGGAGGCAATCTGGTGCCTGCCCTTGCTGTAGCAAATTTTCTGTGGGGTAAGATGCCTGAGGCTTGCAGGGAAAAGACCTGGGATTCTCTTCTGCATCGAAGCCTGGCATGTGGCTATAACCCACCAATTTGAGTTAATATGTTTTCTTTGGGAGTTCGTTTGAGAAATAGTGAGACTTGAGGAGTGTGGAGAGACTTTCACCTGCAACATTGGTTTTCCGTATTTTCTTAAAAGGCTGTGTTACTTGGCTAATAGCTACACTATCTAAAGAAGATTAAACCCTGTGTTTTAACTGAGTTGCACGCATGTCAGTCATTCTGTAAGATATACTCTAAGTAAAACATTACCAGACAGAACTATTATATTTATGACACTTTCAGTGTACAATACTAAAGATAAAAAGTGAGCAACCTATATATCCTCATCATAGAAATAAGTAACCCACTCCAGTGGATCTTCTGAGATATATGTGAACATTTTGAAGGGGCTCATTAAGTTGTAGTATGCTTTCTCAGATATGCTTTTATGCTAAGAAGTGACAGCTCACATCTTTCATTATTTGTGTAGCTGTACGTTAGCTCTTCATTGTTTCTTATGGAATACCAAATTGGTTTAGAAATATAATATCAATGCAATATTAAAGTTTTGGCAGCTGCATTTGAGGACTCATAAAGGAGAGATGAGATTCATGAAAGGTAAACATGTATGTCTTCACAATGAAATTACTAAAAGCAAATTTTACATGAGTCATCCTATGTTAGAATGTGCAGAAAAAAAAAACCAAATAATCAACTAATCCATTTGCTGTTACCTAACAGGCAATTAAGTGACTAGAAAGAACAAACATGGAATTTTCAAGATGAAAATTAGGTTGCTTTAATGTGATTTACCTCTGGCAGGATTCCTTGTGTAGATTAGAAGCAGCACATGCCACATGCACCTTAATAAAGCTTTTGATGCTGTCTCAGATGACATTAGGCTAAGCAAATCAGTGCAAGTTGGTTTTGATTAAATTACTACCATGTGAATACAGAATTTGCTGGGAAGTCATAATCCATGTATCACAGGTTCCCAAGAAAATGGAAAAATGCACCAAGTGCAGTTTCTCAGGGGGGTTTCCTGTGTTGGTTATTGATGGTGTCACTAATAACTTGAACGATGGAATAGAATATATCTTCAAATTTCATGTGGACAAAGTAGCCTTAGATTTAATGAATTCATATTAGAATTAAACTTCTAAAGTTTCTTGACCAATCACAGCAAAGCTTTGAAGTATTAAAAAGGCAATTTAACTCATGATGTGTAAAAACCTCTGCATTTAGCTAGGAATAATCAGAGGCCATGTTTCTATGTGATTAAATACTTAGTGGTGATCTGTACCTAAAATAGATAAACATGGATGAAGTCTCAGAGAGACTGTGTGAAGCTTATAAGAACTTGTTAGAAAAACACGAGTGATGGTTTATGTGTATCTGATCCTGGCTATTGGCAATGGAGTGAATCAAAGAGCTTCCCATCTACTGTGGCTTCTATTAGCAAATGACCCTAGTATGCTTGGCAGGAATCAAAGTTGGAAGAGTGTGAATCTGATTGTCATATAGTTGTCTTGAGTGTCCATCTGACTTGCTCTGAGAAGTAGTGAAATGCCCAGTGGAGTTAGTGTTTCTTGAGATAAACACGTCTGAAAATCTCACTCTGCATTAACCAGACTAATTTTAATGTCACTTATGGATCCACATCATTGAATGTATCAATACATTCATATCAATACGTGGCTTCCACATCCATGACTGGATGTTGGTACCAGCAGGGAGCATCTGCATTGTTCTTCAGTATGCTGGTTGCTACTCTTCTTGTTCTGAAGGGTGTTAACAGATGAATTAATTTCCTTCTGTTCTTTTCCTTCTTCAATTGCATACCAAATTGATTCTTTTGGACTTTTATTTTTCTTCTTTTATTCTTTGCTTTTCTTCATTGTTTCCTATCCCTCTCTTACTTTCTTGTCGTTCTTCTTCCTTGAACTAAGCTGCTTCCACTCTTCTCACTTTAAAGCTGCATGCTTCCCGACACGGACAAAGATCTGCTGGCGACAGTGTTCCTGAAATGTTGCTGGTCTTGGTGTCAACAGAAAATAATTGAGGTTTAGTTTCTCAGGTTGTCTTAGAACCTGCACTCTTACAGAAAGATTCTGTTTCTGTACTAGCAGCTCACAAAACCACAGCAAAGCAGAGGAGGAAAGGTTGGGGCAGGACCCCAGTGCATCCAGAATTTAAAAGTGGCTCTGATTAATTTTTTCTGTTAGGAAGCTCTCCCCTCAGATAGGCGAAGGGCATTGAAGTACAAAAATTAATATTATTGGAGCACAGGCTAGAACCATGAGCTTCTACCAAATAGAAAAAAATTGTATCTACAGTCTTGGCTTTTCCAAGTAACACAACATACAGTAGCTCAAAACCAGATCCATCCACTGCAGGAAGTTTCAAGGATCCATATGCCAATTTATAATCCATACAGAAAATTTGCCTTGAGGATTAAAGTGGACCCAGAGAATCATATCCATCCTTCATCTATTCCAGATTGCTTTTCCTTTAAACCTGCCATAGCTCTGAAGTCACACAGCCAACAGACAGGGAATGCTGTCATAGGCATTATTTTTTCAACCAGTGAATTAAAAGTTACATTTATCTCTGGAATCTTTCCTAAGTTGGCTGACTTTGCATGAACCTGACTTCTGTAACATATGTAAAAACACTTCATAAAAATTGCCGGACTTTGTTGTTGAAGTGAGGAAGAGTCTTACTATATTACCAGTACCAGTCTTGCAGCTCACTCATGAAGCTGATCATGTGAGATCAGCAGTGCTGTGTGTCTTGAAATAGCCAGAATGGATGCATATGCATTCGAGTGAAAAACTGCAGATTTTTGACAACTGCAGCCTTTCCTATTAAGGATTTATAAGATAAACGCCTTTTGTATTTGGAATCTAACCACCTTTTTTCCTTCTTGAAGCCGTCAGACTGTACAGCATGTGTGCAGTGGAATTTCTGATATTTACAGGAGCACTTACGGATGCTTTCATTGAAATGTAAGCCATAATTCAGTTATACTAACAGCTACATTATGTCAAAAGTCATATTGTGTGATAGGGAAGGGGAAGAATTGCACAGAATTGAAGACTCCTCAATTCCTTCCTTTATACTAGATTTGTTTGGCAGCCACTGCAGGTTAATATTATCTATTTACAGGTTCCATAGATCTTGAGACTATATTAAGCAGTACACAAAACCTTCTCTTTTTCACCTCATGCTGTCCTACTCACCTTGGTGGAGAATATGTGGATTTGTGCTGATATTTTTATGGACTGACAGCCCACCCAGGTTTTTACTGACTTATGCTGACACATTCAGTTCAATGGGACTTAGCCTGTCACCTCAAAAGTAGAATAGGAAGTTTGATAGAAGGCAGAAAAATTGGAATATAAAATGAATCTAGAATATTTTAAATGCCAAAAGCCCACATGAATTATCTGCAGTAACTGGAATGATTTTTGTTATTTTAAAATGGAAATAGGCTACAGAATCTGTAATTTGAACAAGTCAGAATTTGAAAATGAAAGCTCTGTAGAACTACTGTGTGATTTAGAAATTGAGCTAATGTGTGGCCTATGAAGTAATTTCTGTTAAACACTATCAGTTCTATTCACTTCATACACGAGTCATCCTATTCGAAACGTACAGGAAAGTTTAGAAGTAGGACCAGCAAATTCTAGTCTATAGTGGGAGGAGCAGACATAATACCTGAGCTCAAAAGCACAACCTGTTTCTGATGTTTCCTTTACCATTTAAATGGAAAGGAACGTAGGCACTTGTACACGTACAACAGGACCCCTTGTCCCCATGTTGGAGGAAGCCAGAGGGTTGTGCCTGTACCACATGATGTAAACTTGCCGGCTATGCCACTTGGTACTAATAAGAGGCTGAAGCTCCTCATGTCCTCTGCCAATGAACCGGTGTTCAAATCAATCTGTGGACTGCATGGTATGAGCTTAGGAGAAAGCACTACGTTTTTTCTTCTTTAAATAATATCTTTTCCTTTTTCTGTGAGAAACTTGGGAAAAAAAAAAGATTCTTACTCAAGCTGCAGAGAAACTTGAAAGTAAATGTAAGTTTGTCCCATGATACTCCTAAAACAAAAGTTCTGCTTTCCATTTTAGGATAGTTGATTGCTAGTTATGTTGTAGAGCCTAGCTGCGAACTTTGGCTTCGCATTAGCCTGGAGCCAAAGCACCTAGCTTGTTTCAGCACAGAGTGTGTGAAGCTTTGTCTTCAAGGAACCCTCTTTCCCTGCCTGACAGAAATGAGGTACAACTGCACAGTGTTCCACTGCTACACACAGCTCTGCATCCTTACATTTATCAGAGCTATCTGAAGCCAGCAATAGGCCATAAGTAGGACAATAAAAAAGGAACAGTTTGCTCATTAGGAATGCAAAAGTTTCAGTGTTTTGGCTTTTGTTCTTTGTAACATCTGTTGCACAGCACTAGGTTTGATCGATGTCTAAGTATCTGCATACACGTTTGTGAAAACAATAATGCAAATGAAGTTTCCAGTAATGTCACTTGGGAGAGGGGAAGGCACATAATTTCACATCCAGTCTGAAGGCTGGTAAAAAGAGATGCTGTGTCAGCTTTCTGATTTTGTTTAAACTAAAAGCAATGTATTATCTTTATTTATTTAACCAAGTAAAACACTAAGTTGTTTGACTGAATACGTGTCCATGTGAGAAAGAAATTGAGAAGGGTCAAAGATAAATTTAAAAAACAGAGAATAAAGGAAAGCAAGACTTATGGAGCCAGCTGCTATCTGTAACTTCACCTGCTTTCTGTTAGGGTGAATCTCTATCCTAATGCCTGGCTTTAGATTTCGATTTGGGCAGAAATACACACGCATGAAGCAGAGCGATTTTGGTCTAGACTTTGCAGAAATGAAGACCAGCTAAACATTTCCAGATCAGGGATACTGAAAACTAGATCAAAGATTCTCAATTGTGAAGACCAAGCTGGATTCGGACTTCTCAATAGCACAGGCAAAACGGGGTTAGGGTTCCTCGATAATGCAAGCAAAGGTCAGCTTTGTAGAGATGCCGTTCTGGCAGGAATGGAGAAAAGCTGTTGGATGAAAAGCAGTTGGATGGGATCAATGGAAGCTGGAGCAGATGAGGGGGCAAATGACAAGAGCCAAAGAGAACAGGGAAGTTAAGAACGAGGGAGAGAGGGAGGGAGGAGAGAGAACTGGTCAAGTATTTGAATGGGCTAAAAGATCAGGGGTGTTTTAAGGAGTTGTGAAAGGTTCTGTAACTCTTGGGGTTTGGTTTTTTCCTCTCCTGCCTTCCTGAAAGTATGCAGCTTCCCTGCCCCTTGCATCTATGCTCCCTTTTTCTGGGGGCTCCATAGTCTCTTTTCTTCCCCAAACCCGGAATTCCTTTTCCTCCACTATACTTCATTCCTCCTACTCTACAGGTTCCTGTAACTGAAGATGAGGGAAGGCCAGAGAGCCACAGTTGCTTCTGCTACCCCTGGAACTAAGGAGGTCAAAAGGAGAGATCAGCTGCTGCTACTAGTAGGAGAGGCAGCCCCTCACTGTAGCTCCCTCCTGTAATGGGATCAATAACATCAAGTCTGGCTTTGTAGGGCTTCAGTAGATTTGTCCTAATTTGGCCTATAAGAGTTTAAAATATCTTCTGACTCTATTATTAGCTGTATATTTATTTGTTTGGTTTTGTGTCTTTTCTTTTTTTTTTTATGAATGAATAGAGGAACTGATGAAAACCAACAGATTAAAAGCAACAGAAAACCTAGTACTGCTATTGTTTGGGAGACAAGGATGTTTATTTTACATAATACTCCTTTAACTATTTGCACAAAATGACTAAGCAACACAGAACTGACAACACAGTAATGGTATCCTTCTGACGTTTTAAAACCAGTATTTTTGCCTCTTAAGCTAGCTATGTGGAAGGCAGTTATCTTTAG
This sequence comes from Actenoides lindsayi, assembly GCA_025331215.1. Taxonomy (NCBI): domain Eukaryota; kingdom Metazoa; phylum Chordata; class Aves; order Coraciiformes; family Alcedinidae; genus Actenoides; species Actenoides lindsayi. The sequence goes on from WTSP01009783.1 coordinate 82,498, forward strand.
AATGAAGTAGCTGAGGGCATGGCCAAATGAATGCAGAGAAGTGTAACCAGGGAAGTGAAGTGTGTTTGCACTTACTGTACACTCAAGTGCTAAGTATTGGCCTGTAGCCACATGTAGTGGACTGAATGTCATTTATTTATATGTTCCTTTCTCATACTCCTTTAATTTTATAGTCTGTATTGACAAACTGCTATGGCATCTGTGGGAGTGGACAGGAGCCCACAGAGGGATATCATCTGGCTCCAGGCTTGCTGCCAAGGTGGATTGCTTCTAAGTTATTTCCAGTTGAAGGTTCAGGTTTCCCACCTCCCCAGGTATTGACCAGGAGAGTGAGTTCCCTGGCCATGTGGCCCATCCAAGATAGGCACAGACACTTGAACTGACAGCAGAGCCAGTAACATGAATTCACTTTTCTCAAGAGTAATATTGTAGCTTCTGCATTTTAAGTCTCAGTCTGGAGGCTAAGTATAACTTGTTTTATATTGAGTGCTTTGAAATGAATTAGTTCTGTTTACTCCTGTATATTTTTTATATCACAGTATTTCATAGTAGGTTAAATAAATTATATACTTCTGCAAGGTTCTTGCTCCATTTAGATTAAACAAAATTGTATGTCAACAGAGTAAAAATAAATTTTTTTTGGTTAACTAGATGTCAGTGAAATGTCTGCAATAAAAAAAATTATCTCAAAGAGCACGTGAAAGAAATATAAAAGCAAAGTTTTTGTGTGGCTCAGTCCTTCATTTCCCCCTCATTAATATATTTGCTTCGAAGTAAATGGGGGTAGTTTGTAAGAGTAAGAAATACTTCAATGAATAAAGGTCCTGTGACTTCACTATGGAAGTTACAGGAATAGGAAGTAGTAGTAGTGGATTTGAGATTTTTAGTCACCAGTGAGGCTGAAATTTACTGAAGGAGGTAAATTTATGATTTGGGTTCTTGGAACACAGCTTGTGTGTCTTATCTGTATTTCTCTCCCTAAAGTCTCATTCTGAGACAGACAGTTGCCATCAACTGAATATCAATGAGACTTGGCTTTAAGATTTACTTAAACTGAGGATAGGACCCTTTTTTCCCTTCTTTTTTGCTGCTAGCTAAAATTCCTATATTTGATAAAATAGTTATTTTTCCTTGTGCTCCCTTCTTTTCCTTCCTGCCCAGCAAAGTGCCCTTTGCTGTGAACCAGAGTGTCAAAGATTTACCAGATGGTTTGCACCAAGGAAGAAAAATAAATATTTTGCCTTTCTGGGCACTGTAATGGTGTGATAGTGTTTTGACCTATGCAATACTGTAAGGAGTAATTATTTATATTTTTTTGTCAAATGTTGCATAATGTGTTGTTGTTTTTACTCAGTTTATAAACAGAAGTGAAGCCAAAACCTCATGAAGTAAATTTCTGCTTATTTTTATGTCAGGTATCTTTCAGGCTTAATGTATTCCAGTAGGAAAGTCTTCATTTGATACTGCAGCAGAGAGAAAGTTTGTTATCGAGTAGACTGAAAATAATGGCATGGTGAATTTGAGGTTCCTTGGGAATGTTATTTTCTGTAACTTTTGGGGAATGGTTATTTTAACAAGTTAATGGAAGTTGCACTTATCCAGAATTCAGCCCTAAAATGTAATAATTTGTCCAAACTTTAGAAATGATATTGGTGTAGTTGAGAAAATACAAGCACTTCTTTCAGAGTGTTCCCTATGTCTAAACTTCTGAAATGCATCTGTCTTGTTTACCTTTTCTGTAATTAAACTTTATGCTATTTTAGCTGTTTTTCGAAGTTGTTCTTACTGGCTATAGAAAACTTTGCACCAGAAAATCAGTCAAAAAGAAAGGAGTATTTCAGTACATTTTAGATGGAAAATAGTCTATATTTTCAAGTAGGTATCATGGTGATACTGAAACACTCTATTTCTATTTGGCACACTCCCCTATTTAATCTTCCTGTCTTAGTGTAATAGTCCTTTTAACTCTGTCTAGCGTTGCTTGCTTTCACATCATCTAGGATGTGAAATATATTTTCTTCTGCTGTTCAGTAGATGTTTTGTTTGGTTTAGATGAGACAGACAATGACTTCAGAATTGACGGCTCCACCTATTGATGATAAAAGTAAACTTTAAAATGGACTTAGAAATTGGCATAGGAGTAACTGGAGGGTGGCAGAAGATCAGCTAAAAATTTTTAACCTTAATTTTTGTATTATTTTAAGATTACAGATTTATTTTAAATTTACAGATTAGACATGCTGTAAGAGGACCACAATGTCTTAGTAAGTATTCCTTCTTCTGTTAGCATGATAACATATATTCCATGGTAAATTCCCCTGGTAAAAAAAATAATTCAAGTGTAGAATAGATTCAAAACAACATTAAAGTCAGTGGCTTTCATCCAGTGCTACTTTGAAATATTTTAAAGCTAAATCTATAGAGACCATACGAACAGTATCATAACCAACCATCTTGTACTCACTAGTGCTATCATCCTTCTCTTAAATTCCATGGTACAAGTCTCAAGCTGAGAGGGGGAACGGATGTCAACATCCAAGAAATTTAATTTTGTCCTTCTCTGACAATATCCTATGTTACTTATAAAGTTCCTGATGCAGTAGGGGAGCAACATTCATGCATGCAAGCAGAGAATTTGTTGAGGTGCTGGTCTGTTATGAGTAAGTAAAAGAATTAGACTTTGCTTTATAAGACAACTCAGACTAATTTGGACCCAATATCAGAAGGTCAGAAAAATTGAGTTAAGGCTGTTGACTGGAGTGAGATCAAGGGAGCGATGGCAATATGCCCAGAAAGCATGTGGCTGAAGTGCAGGCAGAGGGAAAGAGATGGACCTTCTCTTGGCGTGTGAACAGGTTGCTGAAGTTCTGAAATGAGACAATGTCTTGTAATAACCAAATCTGAATTGATGTGACTTTTAATGTAAAGCTGTAAGCCTGCAAAATTCTCCTCAAACTGATCAAAAGTGGGATTAAAATGTAAGCGTGCAAAGAAAGCCACTCTTATACTTATCCAATTTATTATTCTTGCCTTTTAAAAGCCTTTTAATAGCAAAATATCATTGTGCAGTACCAATGATGTGTATCAAAACTACTTGAAGAACGTGATTTCTGTGGCTTTGAACAGCTGATGTGGCTCAAGATCTTGAAGACTAAATGTTTCTCCTGCCTCTGTTTGCTGGAATTTCTCAGGCTGCTGAGAATTCTTTCTGAGGCTGGTTTGCTGAGAGATGGAGATCAAATCTGTTGTTCCTACACCACCTGGTTCTGGTCTCCTGACTCAGTAGTGAAATGTGCTGAAGTCATAGAAGTACCATTATCTTATAATCCTTGTCTAGAAGAATGGCGTTTGAGATTAGAACTGACTTGAGGACATTTTACTTAGGGGGGGCTAATTCCCCCTCTCCCCACAATGCACACATCTGTGCACTCTTGTTCTCCTTCAAGTGTGTTCAAAAGAGCTGGGATTCTCTAAAAGTCTTCTTCCATGTTTCTAGAAGTCTGGGAAACTAATGGGGGGAATTTCCTGTGCTATGCAGCCACAGCAGTATGTTCAGCTCTGGGAATTGAAAATTAAGATCTGTAGTGACCAGAAATGCAGCTAGTTTAAAACTTCAGTGAACCAACCAAAAATGCACTGGAAAATTCTAAAGATCAAGTAGTTTTAAAGCAACTTCTGTAAATCATGGTTAATCAAAACATTTTCCCAATATTTCAGTAATGGTGAACCTCAGATGAGAAGGAACCTTGCTGTCTTTGGTATGTAAACTCAAGGGTTTGTATTTTCTACCTGAGCTCTTGCCTACAGTAGTTCAAGACTGATGAGGTTGTTTTGCAAAGTAACTTTAGGCTTCATGATTAGGTGCAGAACTGCTGCAACAAAATGAGGCCCTTTAGTGCTCCTGAGTTTTCTGACATTGCCAGATGCTGATCAACTGCCATCTGCCCAATGCCCAAGCTCAGGCGTCTGGCTGCACTCTTCACATCTTGGGCTTCCTGGAAGTATGGCAGCATGAGGCTGCCTCCAGGCAGCAGTCAGACCTTTGCATTGCTTTCACAATTCACTGATCCTGAACTCACCTCAGATACATTACCAGGTTTACAGTGCACTTTTACACATTTCTTCAGCTGGTTTTACTGAGGCACAGGTAGGCCAAAGAACATGTTGCAAGGTCATATGGGAAAGTTTGCTTCTGGTTCAGGAGGGGTTAGCAATGTTCCATGAGATAAGATAGTTTATCAATTGTTTTTTCTTTTTTAGTAAATGCTGATTTAAGGAAAAAAAACCCATATTGGGGTGCTGGTCTAGAATTTTTTTCTCTGACTTGTTCTACTCATCTTTAACATTCACAGTTCTGAAGTATATGCTACTGGTCTTGGTCTAAGTTGTTGCATGTGTCTTGATAATGCTGCAAGAAAGCTTATTAGGATTTGTAGTCTTCAAATTGTAATATGTGGCTATTACATAGGCTGTCTGGAATATTTGCTTATCAGAGATGGTTACCTTAATGCTTTTTAATTTATTTTTTTTGTAGGAGCTGTGTTAATTGTTACTGTTGTGTTAATGCCAGAGGCGACACATCTGCCCTTTGGGGGGGGGTGACCCAGCATTGTTTTCTGTGTCTTAAAACAAAGCAGTGAAAGACATTCCCTTTTGCTGATTTTTCCAGTGCATTTCTGGGAAATCAGACCATGAAGTTTGCCTCAAGAAATTGGTTCGATGTGGCTAAGACCCTTGTTTATGTGTTCTCAATTAAAGAGTCCTTAATAAGCCGTTCCCTTTGCACACAGATTGCCCAGAGAGGGTATTTTTACTCTATTTGGGAAACTTTGGCAGTAGGTAGTGTATTAAATCATTGGTTTATAGTTCAAGGGTAGAGCTCTATTGGAACTGACATATCTGATTTTTAGAAAATGTGTATGCTTAACTCTGATTCTGCTTTGTTTTAAAATTAGTTTCTTAGTCTCATTGCAATATGAGTGCCAGTGTTAGTTTTGTTACTTTTGGATACATTAGAAAAAAATAAATTGAGTGTTCATTGGAACTCTAGTATAAAACATTTGAAATGAAAGTATTCTCAGTGAGTATTTCTGCTGCACTGTTCTTGGGAGCAGACGTTGAATCAGTTGCCTTTGATGATAGTGTTATCTGTTTATCCTTGAATCAGTTCTGGAAGATTAGATTTCCTTCTTACACCATCAGTGTGCCAGGGATGATCTAGCAGCAGTGTGTGTCTGCAGCTCAGCTCGTATCCTTTATCAGAATATTTGGCTCTTCTGTCCGCAATGGTATCACTTACAAAGCAGATGTTGGTCCAGTCATGACTGGCAGACATGACATGACTGACAACTTACTAGAGAAAGGCATTAAAATATCCATCTGCTTTTGATTGCTTTCAGGATGTTCTTCATCTGAATTGGGGAATAATTTCTCATTTCTAGTTTTGAATTGTCCTTTTACTGCTGTAGGGGAAGCTGCCATGCCTCAGTGAAAACTGGAGTCAGCCCATGAGGAACCAAGTAACAGATGGGGGATGGACAAATTGAAGGACTAAATCCTTTCCTTCTCCTTGCGACACAGGGTGCAAATCCCTCGGAAGTTAACTCAGCACAGTCTACATTAGCTTCAGCTCAGAGCTGCTTTCCCATTTAGTCATGTTGCTGCAGGAGCTGCAGCGCATCTAAGATGAAAGTGATATGGACCCCAAAGTCAGTAACAATGACTGATCATAAGACTGACAACTGTCCCTTAGCAGATAAATACTTCTGTTGAACTTTGAGTAGGAGCTCCTGGAAAGAATTAGTCCCTTGTCTTGGCTACAGCAGAATGAATTCTGGTTGTCTCTCTTCCCCTTCCTAACCCACATGGTTACTTTTGTTCAATTTAGAGGGTTAATTCCCTCTTCTCCCTTCTGTGTCATGTCAGGTAGCTGCTGAGAAGTTTATCTAAGCTTTATATTTCACTTTTCTTTTTCTTTTTGTAATGTCTGGAATTGGTGGAGACAAAACGTGGGCTTTATTTTCTGGACTTCATTTTATATGGTGACTTTTGGCAGTCTGGATGTACGTACTTAATTGTCTAGCTCTTAAATATCCTAATAGCTATAAGACTTCAGTGTAGAATAGTCAGGAAAGGAAAAAAAAACCCAACCAAACAAAACACAACCCTTCCCAATAAGAATTTTCTCAACTGAAGCACTACTGATGCTGTAGGCCCACCAGAGGGCACTCTGGATCTTTGATTGCTCTTTATTCAAGGTTTACTGGTAAGGACTCTAAAAATAAGAGTACTTCAAGAGGAAAAATATTGCTTTATTTCTTGTAGAAGAAATTCCTAATATGTATCTCCTCTTGCTTATCGATAGTCTTATCACAGTCTTGGTATTCACTATGCATAAAGGTGGTATCACTGCTTTTGGAAACAGTGTAACATTTGTAAAACCTTAACATGGGAAGGTGCACCATATGTCTTTTCTGACAGTTTTTGGAGAAGATTTGAAAGAAAAAGCTTTTTCCAGTCTGATATTTTTCTTGGTTGCAAGTCTGATAATTCTATCAAGTAAAATACATATAAGCAGCAGCTGGGGTTTTTGTTTTCTTTAAAGACATGTGTCAGTAAGCTCTCATGATGATTCAAGAACACTGTCAACTCACCCAAGTGATTTGACAGAGACTGATGTTTAGGATTTGCCTCCTTATGTATGTGGCCATCTTATCAATTTTATAGCACTACTGTTTTAACTGAGAGATGAGAAATAAATACATGAAATGTTCATCCTTGAGCTTTTTGTTCCTCTAAGTTTCAGTAGGGATGATTTTTGTCTGAGCTCGTGATGTGCTGAACATTGCTCGCAATTAGTTTATTCTCTTAGAAAGGTTACTGTAATAACAAGCCTTTTATAGCCTTTCTCAATTTCTTTCAAATTTTTTCGTCTGTTTTTAGATCTGGTATGCACTCGTCTGAAGAGATACTGCTAACAGTGTTTTCCTTTTGTGAGTTAAACCTTACAAGATTCCTCAATAACTAAACTTTTTTTTTTCTTCCACTGTTTTGCCATCCCAGTACCACTCTGTCATTTAAGGCAGCTGATTGTTTGAATTGACTAAATGTTAAAGAAACGTCCCCACTTCATGTTCCTTTGACCACTGTAACTTAAGAAGTGATTGTAATAAGAGCACCACAATCCCATAGCCAAAAGTTGCATAGCTGAAGCATGTGACACGTTTTCTTTGTCTGTTCCTCCCTTTAAGCAGAGCACTGCCTACACGACAAAGAGATGGTCTCAGTAACAAACCCCAAGTTGTTCCATGCAGGCTTAGCTTCCCTTAGCGAGGCTCTGACAGGCAGAAGACTCAGGCAGTTTCTGACTCGTACCCAGATCCCATCTTTTGCAGATTATAGGCTCTCTTTCTGGACAGTCACCAAGAAATCCTTCCCTCCAAGCCTGATTCCTATTACTCGAGTAGGGAGGCAGAGCCCAGAGCACTTCATTAACCCATCCTTGGCCGGTGTATGGTTTGCATATTCCAACACCTTGTTTTATTTTCTTTCGAAACTTGTGATTAGGAGTATTTGAATCTGTCTTCATATGTATCAAAGATACAGTCAAATTACAGGAAGTTTTCTTTAAATTGTTTTGAAAGCACAGAGAATTGCCGGTTTTGACAGTGGCTGAAAGTTAGAATATCTCTTCTTAAGGAACTGGTTAAAATATATTGTCAGTGCTTAAGTTCAGAAAACACTGAGTAGGAACTGCAGGGTTGGGGGGAAGGAGTGTTTTTGTGGTCTGTGGAGGGCTGGCAGCTTGAAGTTAGTTACTCCCTCTGCATAAATACGGCAACATTTGTAAGCTACTCCAGATCACTTACTGGAATGTAAAGTCAGCAAAATTCTGCACTTCAGAAAATGATTGTACAGTAGGACCCCTGTAGAGGAAGTATTTTGTGCCTCAGTAAGACAATATGTTCAGCGATTTAGTTGCTTTTGTGGTCTTCCTTAAGGCACAAATTGTGGTATATTTCCCTACATTCTGTTCCTTCCTAAAAAGAAAAGCCTGTGTCCTGAGCTGCTTCTCTTTGTTGTCACAGCTGATTGATACACAGGGTGGGGAACGTTGTTATTTCATAGGATGATTCCATGTTTTTACTGTTTGGGAAAAATTGTGCCTCAGTTCTCATTTGGTCTTCTCCCCAGTATTCACTGGGAACCAGGGGTCATAGTCAAGACAGGGATTCAAAACTCAGCTGCAAATTACGGATCGAAGCCAACCTGATAGCTGGTGTCTAAACTGGAATCCAAAGCACTGTGGAAGACACTAGGATCCAAAACAGCATGAAGAAAAGAGATAGACAGGGTGCATCGTGAAGTTGGACTATCATATATCTTATCTTCAGTCTGGGCTTCAAGGAGGTTTTTTCTCTACCCACTTGGGACCTTCACTCAGGACTGCTGTCTGTAGGGATGATGTTTGGGCCATTTCTGGTTGGTTGGCCAGGATATATGGAAACTGATTCAGTTCCGTTGTCTGCTTGTGAGGATTCAGACTTGCCTTAGTTCTTTTCCCCATCCCGGTCCTGTTCCTGTCTTTTATCCAAGGACTGTTTCGTGCAAAATGCAGAAGACCATCTGGCAACAAATCCAGTCTCTTCTTGAGCTCTGCTAATTGTGCCAGATGCCTTCCATGGATTCTCCAAACCACAGTAGTTTCAGTTATCAAAATTCTGATGATACATAAAGATAGCAGAAAGTAATATAATGTGGTAAATTGCTTTTTGGAGTGATTTCATGGAATACAGAATACTTAAAGATATAAAATGTAATAAAACCATGTGTCAGACAAACGAGAACACAGGATATCTGAGGTAATTTCCCTCTGGGATACTGAAAATGTTATGTGCTATGTGGCTCAAGCATTCCTCAGGAGGCTGTAGCAGTGTTTGTGGAACTGGTTCTTGGTGCTCTCTTAATGCACACTGTGTTGTCTTTGTTGGTGTTGGACACCTTTGTTCTCCCTCGAACATGAGGTGAAATAAACCTATCAAGTGTTCTTGGAGTAGTAATGTCCCGTACAATTCTTGACAGGTTGGCTGTGAGAGATGTTTCAATTGCTATGTGTCTGACTCATACTTGAGGACTCGGATATTCTGGTAACTAGGTCACTTTGGCATCAGTCTTCTGAAACTGTGACAGTTTTGGGGGCTTCTCTGTTCAGTCTCACACTCCACAACTTATAACCCATATATACATGCCAAGCACCTGTGCCTTTTACTTTTGTGTTATTTTGAAAATGTCCCAGTTCTTGACAGAAGTGTGGCAGCATGGAATCTTGTGACATTGGTTATTGTGCTAACTTCTGTTGGAGAAGAACTTTTGACAAAAAATAGCCCTGACTGCTGAAGACTGTTGTTTTTCACTTCTTCAGTTACTGATACAGAAGACACGGGGTAACCTAGGATAAAGGTCACAAAGCAGCTGAACTAAATCTGTATATTTAGAGGATTATACAAGATCAAAATGTTGAAATGAGACACTCAAAGGCATCTTTTCCATGCTTCCTGAAGTTCCGCCCTTTCTTTTATCACTGGAAGAAAAGACTGCAATCTTAGTCAGCTGTAGTCAGAACATAGTAATACTGACAATCCTGGGTGATAAATATGGCTCAGGACCCCTTGTAAAAGGGGTTGAAGCCATGTATTGTTCTTAGGAAGAGAAGCAGTGTCAAGGACTATCCGTGAAATGTGTTGATAACTTTGTAAGACTTCCAAATTTCAGTAGAATTCTTATACCCTGAATAATGGTAGATTCAGGTTTTGCCAAAATGCAGCTGGGCAAATCTGTTACTTCCCATATGGAAAGCAACTGTTCAAGTAAGTTATATAATTATACATTATAACATTGCTTCTGTCCAAAACCTAGGGCTGTTGTAGATATAAGCCAAGATTTTTTCTTTTCTTGCTATAACTAGATTGTTGTTGTTGTTATTCAGTTCAAGCCACAAGGGAGTAAACAATTCTCTTCTTTTCTTTCCACACTCACCATTCCCATATCTGATGATTTACCATTCACTCATCTGGAACGTGAGTTGGCAGTTTTGGCCTTGCTGCTGTGTGTTAGTTTCCTGGGCTTGAGGCTAATGAAACAGTAAGCACTTTTCCGGTGTTGTAAGCTCTGATTTCCCCACCCTTCACTTCCAAATGTGGAGTCTGAAATAGATACCTTTATTTAAAGGAAGCAACAAAAAATAAAGCAACTTAGGAACCAAGCAGCTCTTCCTCTCGTTTTGAATAAAAAGCTCTACCAGTGTTCTGCACTCAGTACTTGTATTTTGAGGCTTCTACAGCTGCTTGCTGTACAGAGGCACATGTTAAAAAATCATACCTCCCAAACTGGGGGGAAAAAACCATCTGTACTTAGCAGAATAGTAGCCTAATTGACATGGAGCTAGTTACCTGAGAAGGTAGTTAGCCCTGCAGAACCTCTTCATTCTCTTGCCAACAAATCTGCACTGCTTGGGAAATTGCGATGACTGAAAGATCAAAGGACATCTGGATTTTATGTCAACAGATGACTTGCACTTTACTGTAGTAGTTTTATATATTAAGTATGAACTGTCCTAATTTTGAACTGGGTTAACCCTAACTCAGCAAAAAGCTGTGCGTGTTTAACCTGGATCACAGACAAATATGTGATTAATCCAGTTAATTATGCTGCAGCCCAAAGCCTTGTGCTGGCTTGAGGGATGGAGCAGTGCAGGAGGGGACAAGGTGGCCTTTTCACTGATAACATCATCACTGATTCGAGGCATGGCATATATGTTTGGAACATGAGAACAGTTAAAAACCCCCACATGTATATATTAAAAAGGAGTCAAGTAAATATAACTGCTGTTTATATGTGAATAAAGGAGGCTGTGCTGCTGCAAGTAAGAAGCAGGTAAACGTTGGGCCATGGCATAGATGTGTGAGCTACATGGGAAGCTATATGAAGGAAGTACGAGGAATTAGACATAGAAGTTGTTTTGAGGTGGAGGTAGTTATTCTCTGTTGACAGACCTCACTAGACACATCTGCTCTGAACAGCTGTGGACAGCTGGAATTGCAAAGCCTCTGCTTAGAGATTTGGTGCCTGGGTTTCTCCCAGGGCTCGTGTCAGGACAGTTACTTAAGTGCACAGCCTGTTCATGATGTAGAATGTGGTGGTTCCCTCTACCTCTCTTCTATTTGGCTTTTTCCTGAGCTTTGACCAGCTTCATTTCAACTACAAGGCCTGGGAAAACTGCACAGTTCCTGGCTAAAGATAGTCAGATTCTAGGTCCAAATCAGGACCAGATAGAGAAATTTGTCACCTTCCTCTCACCTCCTCCCTAACTTGCTGGGGTAGGAGGGAGGTACGGTGAGCCCTGGGCTCCTCTGTGGGTGGCTGGGGTAAGCATGGGGGATCAGAACCTTACGAATGCTGCAAGACACCCTGCACTGCAACCTGGAAGTAGACAGGCATGCCAGCTCTGCACCTCTCCAGGGCTGCCCTGGTGCTACCACGTACACAGCTGGAGAAAGCAGCCATGAAACACTCTATCATATTGTTTGCCATTCCTGATCCTTCACCCAGTAAAATCCAAATGGGTTTAGGGAGTTTATGGCTGATTTGTTTACCTCCAGAAATAGAGAAATTAATGTGTTTAGGATTTTTTGGAAAACTCTTGTCTTCTCAAATAAGCTTTTTGTTTCAACAATTATTGAGTTTTTGTGAAGCACAGTTTTCCTCAATTTAAACCACTGTTATTCATGGGAAATTTAATTAAAAAACATGTATGTCTTACTAAATGGAAGCCTGTATTACAAAAACCATGGAGGCTTTCTTGAAGCCAGTGCTTGTCTGGTTCTGGCATTACTGAGGTATTTTCTTTTGAGAGCTCAAAACATGAACCAGGATCTAAAAACTTAACATATATGTTAGAGCCTCACTATAATTTTCTAGCTTGAATCTAAATTTACCCAATAGTGTTCTTTTCCTAGTTACATTGTTAGGCTTCCAGGGCTTTAAAACCATCTAGCTGGAAGTGTCTACACTGTACACCCCTTCCTAGTTGCTGTTTTCAATAGGATTGCTGCTGGTCTCCACAGGAGAGCTGCAGAGGCTATCTTATGCCTTCAGAGAAGGTGCTGGGGAGGGCACAGGGATGCTCAGCTGTGGGCAGGAGAAACCCTCAACTGATGCTGCTGAAGCAGCTTTATCACTCTGTCCCAGTTAAGTCTGCCTGTGGTACATCCCATACAAACTTGGGGACCCCCTCTTTTGAAGTGAAGTGACAAAACCATCAGCTACGCTATAGGTACCAAAGCTAAGATAGCTTGTGTCCAGGGAAATGTTCTGACTCAATTAGTCTACTTCATGTTCTCTCTAGCATATGTCCCCAAAAATGAGCTTCCACAGTATTGACAGTGTAGTTAGACTGGTTTTATAAAGCTTTGTTCTTAACTGATGTAACAGCCTTACTTATTTTATAATATATTTTACTTCTTGGTTATTTGGGTATATTTGGAATGGAATATCCTTCTCAGCTGGAGTTTGAACATCAGTAGAAAAATGATGCCTCCGACTTTTAAGAATCTTAGAGAATTATTTATCTTCAGGAATCTTTTTTTCTCTTTTTGTTTATGCTACTATGAACTTGTGCCTCACATTGCATATTAATCACAGATTGACTATTTCCTGAGACTTGATATTACTCATAGCATATGCCTTATTTTCTTCTGTCCCTCTAAAATTATCTATGTACATAAAACAGATATGAGAAAGTTTACCTAAGGAAAATACACAAAGTTGCTGCATAGTTCCCTGGCAGCAGAGTCATGTTCATACTAGTACATGGGTTTTGAACTGTAATATCCATGTTAATAGATGCTTTCCAGAGGTGCCAGTGTCACATCCTAAAAGTACACAGTATTTCACTTATACTTTTTTTCAAGCTGACAGCCATGTGGACTTAGGACCTAGGTCTGCAATACCAGTATCTTCCTCTGCTTCAGATAAAACTACATGTCCTGGGATGTTTCCCACCCTGACTTGAATGCTCTGACATTATCTTAACAATATTACGGGGGGTTGGAACTTTAATTGTAAAAAAGATAAATACAAATATATAGAAGGTATTTTATATTTTCCCCCCAAACAACAAAGCCATTTGCTTGTTTTAGGTGTAAAAGCTTTGTTCTTATAAAGAATATTCCATGGTATTTGAAATAAAATATTTAAAAGTTGATTTCCCAGCTTCTTCACAGTTTTGAGCGTCAGTTATAAAAAAAATTACTTTTCCAGTAGCCAAGACCATGAAATGTTTCTTTCCAAGCCTTTGAATTATTCTCTGAGCATTAATCACTTTTAATAAAAAGAAAACCTCTTGTTAGTTGTTGGACGCATAATTTTTTTAAAATGTATTCACTTAAGCAAGTGGAAGGCTCCCCTGGCTCCCACCAGTGCTGGTTCTCAGTTTTCTTTAAGGCAAGCTTTGACACTTAAAAGCCACTGTTTAATAAATTAGGATTTTTATTAAATGTCTTAACAAAATATTAAGTTTTCATAATTTTTCAGCCTGCTGTTGAAAAAGAGGTGCTAGTGGAAAAAGAGGCTGGTTTAGCACAGACCACTGACTAGTCACGCTAGACTGGACGGGAACACTGGCCAAACTAGCTCTGCTATCGTGGCCTGTTCAGTGGCTCATGTTCCTGAAGGAATCTCCTGAAGTTCCCCTCATCCTTCAGTGCCTGTGAAGGGTGCAGATTCTTGAAACACTGCTTAGTGAAACCCAATTAAATGTTCTGATATTTCTAATTCCCAGACTTCTCTGTACCTGTCATCACAGTGAAGCCTAAATACTCACTGAACTGGTGGGTGTAACATGGACACTCTTTTCCCATTTTTCTACAAACTGCTGGATCTCTCAACAAGTGCTTTAAGAATGTCCTGATCAGTAATTCATTCCTGTCTTCTCCCTAGACTTTCCTGAAAACTTCTATTAAAGAGGCCCCAATATTGCCCAGTACTGCATCTTCCTGACAGTCCTGTCTGTACAAGCTCCTGGTACACATTCCTTCAGATTTTGTAAAGTTGGAAATTAGATCCATCTATAGTTCTAAATCAGTCTGTTGATTACTTGAATCTGCTCTAAGAAATAATTTTCCTTGTGGAAATGTCAGGGTATAGTGGGATATGGAAACAGGACAGGAAAGTGCCTTATGGATATTAAATAGTATATGGAATCCATGCAATAGTGAAACAAAAGTAGGAAAAAGGGTTTTGAGAGTTGCACTGGAGAGAGGTAGGGTTAAGAAAAGCTACCAAAACTGAAGATAAAAGTGAAATTCATCTCTGGCTTCTTCAGTTGTCTCTTAATCTTTCAAGACTACTTAAATCATCTCCTTTTGTGGTTAGATCAATCAGAAATCATTGTGCTTATCATTTCTGTTCCAACCAAAGCAGTTTAAGGAGGTGGCTTAGTCACGTTGTCTGGCGAACAGGTTATTTTAGTGTCAGAAACACTATATTTTTCAGCTAAGAAATTTAAGTTGTTAATAAGAAATCTTCAGCAACTAGTCTTACACACCGTGATGTACCATGAAACACAAAGTAGCAAAGCTGTTGTAAGGAACTCTTTTAGGTATAGCCTCAAAAACTGTTATGTTGAGCAAGAGCATGAATTCCTGCTAGTAATGTGTCTTAATTCATCTAATTCCCAAGGACAGTGAGGGGAAAAATTGGGAAATATATGTTCTAGCCTTCATTTTTTTACTATATTGCTAAATAAATGGTTTTACTGAAGAATTGCAGCGTATATTCATTTTCTTTTCACTGTTTATTTTATTTGTGTGTTGTCCTCAGGAGACTAGAGTATTATATTTGCAGTCTAGTAAGCAATTGGGGAAATAGGGATTTTTTGGGGGGCTCCCGTTATATTAGTCTGCTGCTGGTAAATAGCTGCCATCTCTATTTGTTCATAGTATCATGTAGGAGTTATTTGTCAGTCAGTGGGGCAGGAAGCATTCAATGACTTTTTGAAGGAAAAAAATTAGCGTAGGAGAGAAAAGCCAATGTTAGATTCTTCACACAACATCTACAACATCTCTGTCTTCTGTGTTTGGCTAGAAAACTATGACTGGTGTGCCTTTTTCTTGTCAAAAGCTTATGGGGTTTAGTGTTGCAAAACCTGAAGATTAAAGAGGATCTGCTGAAGGCAAAATTAGTAGACAAGGCCTGGAGTCTGTTACTGCTCTGAACATCAGATGAAAGCAAATGGAGTTGTTATCATTAGATTGGGAGGGTATATCACACTTTATTTAACAACAGGGGACTATGAATGTTATGTTGATACATTCTGAAATACTCAAGGGGCTAGATCATGGGCTGGCATGTATCAGAAAAGTAGTTATATCTTTTTGTTTCATGGCTTATGGTTTGGAATTTCTGTTTTAAGGCAAATAATAGTATTTGGCTTTTTCTAAATGCAGAATATTTTGGATAAGTTTGAACAATGCTGGAAATCTGGTAGTCTGTTTCATGCCTAGATAAAGGAATAAACTTGGAAGAAATCTTAATAAAAATAATCTTGAATACATTGGAATGTAACACCTTAGAATTAGCAGGTTAAACATACGTTTCTTGATTCTTACCATAGCCTGACTGTAGCGTGCGTAACCTTTCAAAATCAGATGTAATACGCTGGAACATAAATCCAATCCTTGAGTATTATATATGTAACTCCAATTGACATCAATGGAATACAGAATCTAAGCCACTCTACCAAAGATATGAAAAGAAAAAATGAATACTGAAATGAAAATCATGCCTCCTTGAGTTGGCTGTAGACCTCTGTAAACCATGTGTCACTTGAAATGATTTGTATGAGGTATTACGGTGTTTTGTGGATTACAAAACCACAAAAGAAGGAGGCCAAAATATTTAGAGGTGGGGATTTGAGTACATCTGCCCAACTGACAGATGGATTTGTTTCTCAGTTGTAGAAAAATCCACAGCAATCTATATATTGTAGGAAATCAGTCCAGAAATTCCTGTTGGGCAACTAACAGTTGAACTAGTCTCAATCAGGGATTCCCTATGACTCTTAGAGACTTGTTAACAAGACAGTCTCTTCAACTCATTCTTCTCAAGTTTGATTTCCCACCCTGAGTATCAGGTTATACCTGTGAGCCAGATTCTGTCTGTTTCCTAGTGAAACTGCTGACAGAACTCCATTGCTTTCTACTGGCACAACAAATGTTTATTGTCGACTATTGGTATTTTTATACCTAAGGTGCTGTCTACGCAGCTCAAGTTTAAGCCTGAGAAAAACTGCTTTGAATGCCCTATAGACTTTTATGTGGGTGTCAGGTATTGATAAGATTTGTAGATTTGGATAATTAACAGGCCCGTATAGGCATTGATTAAAGTACTTTTGAAATATTGCCATCTCAATTTCCATTCGCATCCTGAATCATTCAGGTAGTTTCCTTCTCCAAAAATTAGCAGTTTAGGAGTATGCAGTTACACCGTCGTAGGCAAACACTCTAGTTTTAAGGTGTTGTGCCTATTCTACCTAAGTACACAAATTCTTTTCAGAGTCACTTACTGGGATGTGCACATGCCAAATAGAAAATAAACCCACAACTTTTCTGTATCTCATTACTTCTCTTTTACTTCCTTCACGTAATCCCCTATGAAGCTACAGCACTTGAGGTCAAGTCTTACGTAACTGGTGTCCACTCTCCACTTACCAGCAGACCAATACCTATCCAATAAATGTGAATTAATTCAGCTCAATGAGAATTGCAAGCTCATAGTGCAAGTCAGTGCTGTGAAAACTTGTTTCATTCCACTTTTTTTTTCACAAATCCTGTAAATTAATAGAACATTACAGACAACAAAGAGCCAGCTTCTCAAGTGCTGCAAAGTGATTTAACTGCATTCATTTCAGAGAAGAATTGCTTCTGCATAAAATCAGCTAACTGCGGGACAAAGCTGAAGAGTGAGACTATTTAGAAAACTGTGCTGAGCTGTATATTAGAAACCTATTGTGATGGCTTTGATACAGTTGCCTAAACAAAAACCAAAGCAAAACACTTGGAGCAATTACAATCTATGCTTTCAAACTGAAGTACATGTCAGCTTCTGGGAAAGAAGGTCATCCTCTGCCACAGTTATTCCCTGGTTAGAATGGAGATTTCGTTTATAGATTCAAAAATGTTTGAAGTATGAGGGGTATCTGCTGCTTTATGTTTCCGACGCTTGAGATAATTTCACATTTCTATGCCTGCAAGATTCTGGATATACATGTGAGTGCTGTGTCTGGAAGTTCTGAGGCTCTTCATAACCTAGTGAATAAAGAAAGGAAACAACATATATTTCTTGAATGAAGTGGCTAAACAGTGCTTGTGAGTCATGATATGAAAGGAAATAACTTGAATTAGGTGAGATGTGCATGGCAGTGCAACGGAAAGAAAGTCTCCTCATTTTCATCAGCTAATCATAAAAACAATTTGACACTGCTTCCAAAGGAAGCCAAGAATATGGAAACAATTATTTAGAGAAGAATAAAGCAAAATGATGTATATGCTTGTATTTTGCATCTTAAGGTAAACTGTACTTTTGACTTGCCAGATGGATATCCAAGGCAAATATATTGACCAAGGAGAAGGAAAAAAATAAGAGAAGTGAGGCTTCTGAGTGATGTAAACAATCATATTTATGGAGTCGTCTGTGTATTTTTAGTCACATACTTAGTCACCATGTTAATTCCAGTGCTTTCCAATTGTTCTGTGCAATAGAAGAACAGATGAAATGTGCTTGTCGCTAACACGGAGAAGCTTTTTTTATATGTAGAAGTGATTGTGACTTCT
Source organism: Actenoides lindsayi (assembly GCA_025331215.1). NCBI lineage: Eukaryota > Metazoa > Chordata > Aves > Coraciiformes > Alcedinidae > Actenoides > Actenoides lindsayi. The sequence continues at coordinate 100,386 of WTSP01009783.1, forward strand.
TTGATATAATATTTGTCAGCCCTTTTGACCTGAATGTTTCTTACTGATAGAACGTTTCAATGTCAATATTGTGCAAATAATGGATTTAAAAAATGAACTAGGTTTTTTATTCAAAGCAGCATCACCTGCCAAGGCTTAAAAAATTCCAGACATACTGTTTTTATCTGAGTAAAAAGAAAGGCATCTTATAAGTTCCCTGATCACAACAGAGTTTAAGATGTCTGAATCTCATTTTGTCATACTTGGCAAAGATCTTTTCAGACTCAGACCAAACAAAGCCAGCTTCTGCCCTGAAAAAACTTTTGCCAAAATTCTGAATGATTAGAATTGGATTTTTATATATGTATAGTCATACGGAGTTTTTATTATTGCTATTTCTTTATTAATAATTATTCATCTTTTTTGCTCGCTCATCATTCACTTGTTTGCAAAAACATTTGTGAAATGTATCTGGACTTTGAATTGAGCAGGACAGATGGGTAATATGTTACTGTTAATTTAATATGACACACTGCAGACAAAATACCATCAGTGCAAAGATACATTTCATATTCCTTCAGGGAACTGAACACAGACCTCCAAGTTAAAGTTCATTTATTTTATTACTGGTCCAAATGGTGGTTGCTGAGTCCACTTTTTTCTTGTTCTAGGTTATGGGCCATAATAAGAAATACTTTATTTGAAAAAGCTACGGTAGAAGGCAAACATCTAGGTACAGTGACAGTCTTGTATTAATACAGTAAGTTGTGACAATGAAGAAAATGTTATAATGAAGAGCAAGGAAAGTCGTCTTTTGCAGCATATCACATGTAATTTTCTTATCAAAACACCTGAATCCAGAAATGGGACACTGAAATCCTTTATCCACAGAATAAAAATGACATGGCAGTAAAAATACTAGTATGGAAATAGAAATGAGAACATGAACACAGAAGGATGCAATCAAAGCCTAAGGTATGACATAATGCTTAAAGAAGGTACACCATGGATAACAGACATCTTGCAACACACACAAATATTAAGAGGAAGACCAGGGATAGAGACGGTCCACTGCTCAAAGAGGAAGAAAAGCTAAAAATACATTCTGCCAAGGTTAAAGAATTCAATGGATTTTTGCTGCGGTCTTCACTAAGAGGATAAGAAAACCAGCACGATATCAGCAACAAAGGGAGACGTACTCAAGTTAGAGAAGGAAGGAGAAAAGAAAAAAGGACAAAATGACTGATCACCAAATCAGCTGTTTTCAGATCATTGGGAGTGTCAAACTTCCACTTCTAGTACTTGGGTAATTCAGTGAGAAGTTTCAGCATCACCAGTGGTTGTCTCGGAGAGCTTGCAGAGGATGGGTGTGATCCAGAAGACTTCTGGAAGACCACCACACAATTTATAAACCCCATGACTTGCTGATGACTTTTTTGCTTCATTCTCAGTTGCAGTGAGTATTCTGAGATCTCTCCAGGCTCCTTTAAAAAAAGTTATTTCCCCTTTTTTGCAAATCAAGTGGTTTTTGGTTTTCAGCCAGCCCTTCTCACTGCCTCTGGAATAACCCAGTTGCACTTGCCCAGTTGAGCTTGATGGTAGTCAAGCACACCTCATCTCTGCTCAGACAAATTCACTAAATTCCAGGCCCTTGTTTGTCTTGGCAGAGGGTGTGTTTGATGGCAGTGGTTCTGTGAGCAGGCCATGACAGCACCAGTCTTGAGGACACCAAACCTCGTGGACAGGCACTCATATTTCATAAGGTGCCAAAGAAAATAATTACAATTTATTTGAAATCATAGGTGAGTAGAGTGTAGATTTGCTTCCAAAAAACTCTGCCATTTGTCTGTTTCCCTGCAATAGACATATTTATCTGGGAAAACAATATGTAGGGTAAAAAACATAAGAGATTTATTTCGCTTTGTTTGCAGAGAACACTCAGTGTATTCCCCTTGATAATTCAGTAATGCCCTGTGCATCTATTAATTCATAGGGAAGAATATTTTTTGTGGTTCTTCACTGTTTCAGTGTATCCTGATAACTTAAAGTTACAGAGAATTTGTGTGATGTATTTCTTAGTATCCTTTACTTCTGACTTTTGGTTTTCTCTGAGCCTGTTATTCACCTGCTTATGATGAAATTTAGCTGTATTTTAATTTCTGCTCTGATTATAAGTGACAATTATATTTTTTGATACACTTCATAATGAATACATTTTACTGGTGCCAAAGCCAAATGTTATGGTTAACAAGTCTGCGCAGCTACACTAAACGAAGTGAACTGTGTACATAAACTGTGAAAATCACCATTACATATTTGCCAAGCTAATAATACAGAAAAGGATGAAAGTCATAATTGCAATCAACAGCGATATCACATACAGAGAAATTCAGGTGGCAGTTGATATTGCTGTGCTTTGGGGCACAAGGCAGGCACTGGCTGATGGCTGGCTCTTCTAGGTATGACTGCTATCTACCAGTTTTCTATTTGTTCCGAATAAAAGCTTCAGTTCATGTGTCCTATTCCAATGCATTTGTCTGCTATCATAATATGTTCTGTTTATAGTAAATAGCTCTGGGGCAGGAGGCTTGAAGAGCTAGGATGTTTGCCTCGAATGAACAAGCATTGGAACATTCTAATACTTAAAATAGGGATTTGAGATGCTTGTTTTTTGATGCCTAATGTATTATGCCTCTGCGCATTTTGAATACATGTATCCTACAAGTCTTTAGAGCTGTAAGCCTAGTTCAGACCAGGATGCTTTAAATATTACCGGAGTTAGATCTTTGAGAGATCCTATTTCTGATAATTTAGTGAGGTGAGGGACTGGTGAAGAAAGTCAGTAAAGTTAAATAAAGCACATGCTTAACCAGAAGGAACATACTTATCACCAGTAAAGTTGCTTCAGGTTTTATTGGCCACCATGTACTTAAACCACACTCCAGCAACTGAACCTGGGTTGTTTGATGGCTTCTCCCATTGTGATGGTTAAAGATCTTGTTTATAATGATTCATTTTTTCTTGTCGCTTGATTTAAAGGTTGACTTGGGCTTCAAAATTGGTCCCATATGTTTTGAAATTTTAGTCTGAAAGCTGGTTGAGAGCCCATGTAAATTTGGTACCATGTTGCTCACCTTTGACATGGAGAGGCCACAGAGTGCAGTAAACAGTGCTGAAATGTGGCTGCGTGTGACAGGAGTCACTGTACTGTAATTCTAACTTATGAGACCTGATGAAAAACAATGTGGTCTATATTGAGTGTGCCTAATCTAACTTTGTTCCCCAAAATGGGTCTTTAAACTTACAACTTCACTGTTCATAAATAACATGCACTTTCTTAATATAAGCAGAGGCAAACACATGATATATAGCATATGCTGTATTCCACATGGGTCTTTTACCACTCCTGTTAATGTTGTCAAATAAGTATTTATAAGACTGTCTAATGATGGGAAACATTTTTCATTAGTCTAAATGCTTGCTTTTTAAACAACTGACATTCCAAACCTTAATGTTGTAGCCTCTCCTTTTCCAGTGGTTAGTATACGTTACCCACCTAAATGGAAATGTGTCTGTTTATTTTAGGATAAGCTTATGCTACACTATTAAATGTATTTCTTGTTTTTAGAATATGAATATACTGAGTTGCATTGGAGGTAATAGAAATATTATCACTATTAGTAGTAGTAGACTTTTAATTGAGTAACATTTTTTTTTAATGTAGTTAACTTTTCTATGCTAATTCAGAAGAAAATCAAATGAAAAAGATGAGGAACAACACTTGCCTGTGTCATAAGGTTTGTGGCATCAGGTTTCACCCTTCAGAAAAGTGTAGAAGGATGTCACAGAAGCCTGAGCTCTGTCATTTAACTGAGTAGTTCACTGCCAGTGACAAGATTCTGAGAGTAATATGAAGATTCCTGCATATCACTGGAAGACAGATGAACATGCCTTATGTTGCAGAATTCCACTACAGAAGAGTCTTATCAGCTTTTTAGAGACAAGCCCAAGATCCAGTTCTTTTTGATTCTTCTTCTTCTATGCTATGTGTGATGTTTCTTGTTTGTATTTATACAGGGGGAAAAAGTAATAATTCAGAAAATGGTACAATATAAAGGGTTGAATGTTCATATGACAGAATTTATAGTTTCCTCTTCATCTATACAAAATCTGAGCAGGGAAGAATTGGTCTTGTTCCTGTTTCTAGAAAGAGCTATACTGGTACAAGTATTTTTGTCTTTAAGACATGGATACAGCAAAAGGGAGATGTGTCTGGTGGGACGGGCTAGAGAAACACCATTTGCTGGACCAGAACAATTAGTACTCACATGTAATGACTGTGATAGCCAACAAAGGTATGATAGATATGATATCAAAGAACAGCACTGTAAAGGCAGACTTGCAGCCCATCTGCCATATGATCATGTTCCAAGTGCCAACAGATATTTTCTTTCACTTAGTGAAATTCCAATTGGATGGGGATTTTTTGTTGGTTTGCATCATTTTATAGTTGAGTTGATGTCTTTTCAGAGAGAGGTAATTTGGGGCCACCTGTGATTTGAAGATCATTTTTGAGGAGAAAATCCAGAAACATAATGAAACAGACAGACTTTTTCCAAAGTGGGACAAAACAAAGAAATCTGTTGCCTTTTTGTAGCTCTTCAAGAGTGAAATTTACCCCAATCTGAGGTCTTAAGTGGGATTTAAGTGCTGAATTTAAGCCTTGAACTAATATGCACGAGAGGAGAGAGTTATTTGGGGTGTGTGTACATTTTTTTAATTTGTTTGTTTGCTTTTCCGGTTTTTTGTTCGTTTTTTTGTTTGGTGTTTGGTTGTTGTTATTTTTTTGTTGTTGTTGTTTGGTTGGTTGTTTCTTTTCCTCTAAAAAGAAGTGCAAAAGAAACAGTCTTAGAATTTTTTTAAATGCCCAGAGGATACCATGTCTTTGAAAAACTGAAAGGCCGTGGAGAAGATGCCCTCTTCTGACATCTTTTACAACTATTGTAAAGTATCTGTATTAGTAAATGTGATATTCCAGCCAGGGAGAACTTTAAAGAAGAACTGGAATAAAATATTAACTAGTTGGGAATGGGATGACTGAGATACTTGTTAGGAAATGTGTCTCTCTAATTGGCTATGAAATCAGCATAGAGCCTGCCTGAACTATTTGCACAAGTAATACGATTGGATTGCTTCACTGAACTATGCCCTGAACAGCTCTAACCACAGAGGTCTCTGTGTGTATTAAAGACCAAAAAGAACAAGTAAGGTGAACAAATGATTCACCTAAATATCATTATCTCAAATAACTTTTCAGGTATTTGGAGTTGCTTTGACGTGAAAGCAGAACAAAGCGAATGTCAAAATACTAATGAGTGGAACTTAACTTCAAAGTGACATAGAAAAACAAGTGACTATCATCGACCAAAGCAGGAATATTAATAACATACTAGGAGGAAATGTATTCTTAGCCCTCATTTGAAAAAGGGACAGAAAAAGGTTCCAGTTCTAACCAGTGCTGAAAATAAGATGAGAAATATGAAATCTGTGGAAAGAAGCTGTAAACCAAGTGCTGGCTTTAAATTTAGTAATGGGCTCAAGAACTCAAAACAATGAAGTGCAGTGTGCTTTGTAGCTGCTTATTTTCACTAAGTTGCATAGGTAAAAGTCTCTGATTTCACCACACTTAATTTTCAAAGACCCCAGAGCCCCCTGTTTAATTTAGCAGACTTACAGCTTTTGAATAATATCTTATGTAAAATATCTCCATGGGGCTTGGCAGAAGATGCAGAAAAATGTCCAAAACCAGACATTACTCTTGAGAAATCAATAGGTGTACTCACCAAGTAATTATTTTGTTTAAGATCATCTGTTTCTTCAACATGGAGGAAATGAGAAGCACGAGGATATTTTTTTTACTGCTCTATATTTAATGTAGTGAGTCAGTTGGCACCCTGAGGGTCTTCATAAATAGATGCTGATAAATAAATTGGGGGCTAATCTGAAGAGTACTCAAAGTAATAGAAAGAGTCTTGCTTTGTTTGACTGCATTTGGATCAGTTTCTAAACCTCTTTTGGAAATGAGCTTTTTATTGTTGCATAATAATTCACAAAAAAAATTGTGTATCTCTTTTTATGTAACCAACATTTTAGTTGGATGTCTCTGTCTTTGATACACAAAATTAGTTGTAATCTATTGCTTGGTTTTTCAGAAGTTCAGAGTGGTGGATCAGATGCTGAGCTGCTAAAAAATGGGACCATGCTGAGCCTGATATTTTTATTTGGGTCAAGTTGGTAGTGATGTGGAAATATTTAGCATGTAAAACAAAATTTTGGTAAGCATTGTCCTGACTTGTAATTTAGGTTCCAGTTATAGTCAGCTTACATGGTGCTAGGAGAAAGCCTAAGGTAATAAAAGGTAAGCCTAAGGTAATAAAGCCTAAGGTAACCCTAACCCTTAACTGTTTCCCTTCAACCTCCTTTTCACCATAAGCTTGCCTGTAATTTCATGAAAGAAATCACGAGAGAATGGACTTTATTGTTACGTCTGATATGCTGTATTTGAGTCCAATTTATTTCAAGCCACCTGGAAAAAGTTCTACAGATGATTGCGTAATAACAGGGATTCTAGTAAAAAAACAGGACCAGGATCCTTACTCATGGACTAAATTGGACACTATCTTACCTCTTCAGGCTGCTTCATATAATTACACCTGAGATTGGTTTTGGTCTGTGTTTTATTTTTAGGCTTTTTGATGTTGAGTTGAAATACATAAATAATGGAAGTGTGGAAAAAATAGATGCTTTTGCTAAAAGTAGTCATTTTTATTTTTAAACACAAAGAAGACTGATATTTCAAGCCTTTTAGTTATCAGTTTGTTCCAATGTTTATATGTCTATCCGTGAAAGATTATTTGCACAGGTCCCTCAAGCACTGCATAACAGAACATCACAGGGCTCTATCATGGATTACTATTTTTGCTTTTGGGAAGCATGGTGCAACTATTCCCTTTATTGTCTATTAATCCTAGAAAGAGCTGGCAGACTTTAATGGATAGTGAAATATATCTATAGTGAGAACAAGCACGTGTTGCGTCAATTATTCCTGATTCTCTCAGTGAAATACCCCCAACTATATATAATCTATATAGTAGATAATGGAAAGATGTCTGCCATGATTGTGCTTCAAATTAGGTGATACCTAAAAATGAGGTAATCTCTCAAGAACTGTATTCCCAAATATTCCCAAACAATCGCAGAGCACATGGGAAGAGTTTCTTCTAATAAAGCAACATTTCCAGCGCTTGTCTGTACGCAGAAAGTCCAGCTAGTACATCTGCCAGCACCTGAAGGCTGCAAATACATCTGTATATTATAGCATCTGGTTTTAAGAACAAGTAACAACTGTATTTTAAATATTGTCCCAGACTGATTATGTCATAGGCATATATACTTCTGTGCTGCTAGCCTCACTAAAAGCATGTGGAGCAGCTACCAATGCTAAATTGTCTATCAAATATCCACGTACCCGCCAAGGTCATATGGCTAGCTACATGTTAGTCAAATGTCAAAGCGGGTACAACTATGATACCTCTCCATTTGTGAAGCTCTGATGGTCTCTGAAGGCAATATAACTAGGTGATGTTAGAATTTGGTGCTGCCTGTGTGAAAATTTCCTTAAATATTTTCAAGGAGTTTGACATGGTTTCAGCTGTAAGTAGGGAGCTTTTCTTTCTGAATTATGGGTATGTGAAATGCTCTAAAGACGTCTTCAGCAAACTGATAAATAGGCAAAACAACATTAAAGACTTATCTTTATATGTGCTCAGGAAATAGCCTTTCAAGCTGAATTCCCACTGCTTCTGACCTTTGAAGATTCATGTTATGAAACAAAAGGGTGCAGAAATTGCCCTCAAACTCACACAAGTAATGTAAATTAAATTTGCTACATCTTACTGGCCCATAGGTTTATTTGTTATGCTCCATCATCTGTAGTCAAAACAACTGGCTAAGTGTAAATATAATCACTTGTGATTAATGGATAGATTTTTAGAGTCCAAAAAACACTATGAACTTATTGAGAGGCAATGTCATTTGTCTCAGAAAATCCTGAATGCCTTGATGCTTCTCTTGTAGTCAGCAGAAGGAAACATGGATTCAGCTTTTTTTCTGACTACTGGAGGAATAAAATGCTGTACATGTATGTTAAAAAATTACGAATTCTAACTACTTCTCAGCAATTGGCAAGCTAAGGACAGTGCAACAGCTGCTGCAGGTAATTTTTTCCTTTAGAAAACGTAGTGGGATGTAGGAGTTTGTGAGTAGAATTTAGACAGAAATCCTGTTCACTGCTGAAGGAAGGCATGCTGTAATTTTGTAGAGTGTTGGTAGTTTCACTTGCTTTAGTAACTAGGAAGCAAAGACTTCTCTTATTTTTGCAAAGAATGAGGAAATCGTCCTAAAAGACATGAACATCTTGGATAACAGAGTTTTTATTAGGCAAGCTTTTTCACAGCCATGCACTGAGCCCTTAACTTGCCCTATATTAGAGCAGTCCTATGCCTGCTCTAAGTTCTGCAAGTTGTTACATACTCCTTGGAGACAAGAGTCATGGGGATTTTCTGGATTGGAGGAAACCTTGGCCATTTTTACTTCCCTTTGATTGCACAGAATGCTGCCCTATAACACTGAGCATCTTCTGCCTGGTTATGTTGTGTGTAAGATCTTTTGTGTCAGCTGTAAGAAGTTGTCATAGTGCAACCCCAACTTCTTGGGGGTATTTCACTGAGAGAATCAGGGATAATTGACATAACACCTGCTTGTTCTCACTAGAGTCTGCAGTTGCATAAGGTTCCAGTTACTTAAGATTTTGGCCCCAGGTTTCTGGGAAAATGGTGGGTATTTGTGTATAAACTGCTGTACGTTTATTCATGAGCTGTGTACCTGAAGTATGCTGAACTGTGCTTTTCTTGTAAATCACATTGGAAGGTTGTGTTGACTCCCTTTTTGACCACGGCATGCTGGAGAGGCCTGAGAGTGAGAAACAGTGGAGGAGGCCAGCAAAGTGAACTACGATGAGGTTTGCTTGGAGAATGGATGATGCGTCTGCTTCGGCTCCACATTGCTTGAGGGATTGTGATTAAAAGTTGCTAAGGGAAGCGTGTTACCATTTTGAAGTTGCCAGTTCTGTGGGTTTCCTGTGGAACTGGACTCGTTTTTAGCAACAGCTGTGGTTAATTTTCAGGAGCCAGGGATAACCATTTTCGGGGCTCTTTGTAATGCTAACAGAAATTTTTGGCCGTCTGGTTGGTGCAGAGATTTCCATTGTAAATTTTGATCATGTCTCTGAGAGCTGATTAGAGGTTGTGAGCCAGGACTGTGCATCAATGAGGCAGTGTTTGACTCCTCTGTCATGGGCACTGGAAGCTCTTCAAGGGCAGTGACAAGCATAGATGATTGCTTGAAGTACAGAGGGATTTTATGAAGTCCTGTAGCCAGTTAGTACAGCCTTAGTGAAATAAAGTGGGACTGTAATTGTTAGCTCGCTTGCCAGTGTTATTAGCAAAAGGGGGTAATTTTATAGCTCCAGGTTCTAAAAGCATAAAAGCATTTGCCAGTCCAGGAAAGAGGCCTTACCACTGACAGAAGACAATAAGTAACCGTATTCAATATTTAGGTACAATTATTAGTCATCTGGACATGACTACAAGAAGTCTTACGATGCAACAGTGTGTGTATGGTGATTTTTTTGTTGTCATTCTAATGATTTTTTTATAATTTTTTCCACTAGGCTCAGGAGGTGGTCTCTCTTGGTTTCAGTCCATAATGATCATTGAGAAGTAGTCCCGAGCTGAAACTAAGAGTAGAGTTCACTGCGAATCTTCTCATTTACTCATAGAAATAATGTTAAGACTGTGTTGTGGGTAAGAAATTAGTGCATGGTGGCCTTTTTTGTGACGATGGTGGGGAAAAAAAAAATTAGAGGTGAATCCAGGAGAGTTTTGATATGCCGATGAAGAAGAGGTAATGAGGAAGACTAGATTTTTTTCTCTGTTGAACTGGCAGATACAGTGGACGCTTTCTACAATAGGAAGTAGTATGGCAGGACAGGATAAAGGAAGTGGGTCCATAAATTGTGGTCCTCTTCTTTGTGGTGTTTCCAAGTGTAGGCTTAGTGATAATAAAAGAGAAGGTGGAATCGCATTAAGCATTTGCTAAATGTGACTGTTGACTATCAGCTACAACAGTAACCACAGCTATAAATACCTGTCTCCAAACCTGCCCTGTACAGTAATTAGGTTCTGGGGAATATAAGAACATTTCTGCATGCTTTCTTCTTAGTATTAAACACCTGGTTTTCACTGGTGTTCCTGTTCCCATTGTGTTGGATTTCCCTCATTGTTCAGGCAATTGTGTTCTACCTAGGGGTGCTCATAGAAAACCTGTTTGAAATACAGTACAAGCAAGTCCTTGCAAGGTGAAGAATACCACAAGTCCAGTGGGACTGGCACAGTCTGTATGATGGAAACTGTATCAGTGATCACTGACAAAACGACAAACCAAGAGATGCTGGAGTGTTTTGTGAGAGGTGAGACATTGGCTGCTTGAACTAAGAGGTAGAATTGCTGAAGTCCCTTGATTCACATTAGTGCTCTTGCTGCGTGATTTAATGGAGTAAAAAAAAGTCTGTCTAAAACTTGATAGAAATAATAATGATTTGCTGCAAAATGACTTTCTAAAGTACAATGGAAATGAATATAAATTGAATTAAGAAAGAAAGGAAAGGAAAATGTTTCCCCAGTAGAGATAAAATGTACAATTCTGGGGGTTATTTTCACATACTTCTGGCTGCTAAATTGCATTTTCTTTGGCAGCTTTATTCAGTCCCTCTGTAAAGCCTGCTAGTTGTTCCTGTGCAGCATGTATGTTTGAATCCTAGCGAGGCATTTCAAGTCAGTTTGGCTGCCTTGTGACAATATTTCAGACTGGTCTCTGATGAATTTCAGAGTGTTATATAAATACCTGGTTCACAAATAAAGGTGTGAAGACACTTGGGAAAGCTGCAAAAATAAATCGATGAGCATTTTGAGACATTTCCATTCATGATGTCTCTGATTTAATACCCAGCAGAAGCGTAGTTCTTCCCTCCTTTTGTCTCTGTTTCCGGTTTAAGTTTGTTTGTAGCCTCACTATTAGAGCGGGGGAGAGGTAAAGGTAAATTTTTGTTCACAGCAGAGAATTCTTTCTCTTCCTGAGTTCTTCTGGATGTGACATTTTTAATAAGAACCCTTGTTCTGAAGGAAAGCTTTCTAGAAAGGGTTGTGTAACACACTGAGTTTGAACTTCATTCTGAAATGTCAGCTGGAGCCTTACTGGCCAGATGCTGCCCTGTTCCTTTTATTGCATTGCAAAAACCTGGGCTGGGGTGGTTATGGGCCACGGTAAGTGTGTGCATGAGGAGTGAGGTTTGTCATCCAGAGATCTGAGGCAATTATGTCATCATCCAGCTCACTACTAGTCTGGGGTTTTATTTGTCCCTTTTCTTCTACTCAAAGTTGGTTTTGTTTGCGAAGAAATAATATTATCTTCCTGATACAGCTGTAGTGATAGGAGGAGGTGGTATCTACAATCAGCTGTATGATTTTCATGGAACAGGGAAGAGATGTGTTTAAAAAGGATGTAAAAACTAGGAACTGGTAGCTGGCAAAAATGGTTTGGTGTGCTTTTCATGTATTGAACAAATCATCTGTACCTCCACCAACCTTGTCACTGCATCTCCTTCAGTTGCCGTGGGAGTCTCACATGTAATCTTGGAGCGTGATGAATTACATGAGGCACAGATTTGCTGTGTCTGTAGAATGTGCAATTAGTGTAGATGAGATAAACTAAAATAGCCCCCAGCACAGACGCATCTGCGTTTCAAGTTAAAGCTCAGCTATTCCTTGTTCACCCGCTTCATCTCCGTACGCTTCAGTTACTGTACAGGCCTGCTGACAGCTTTAAAACAGCTTCAGAGGAGGACAATGACTGATGGCAACACCAAAGCGATGCGAAGCTCTATGAATTTCATTGCCAGCTGTGTTGAATCTGAGCCTCTTACAAATACAAAAGACTGGCAGTGACAGAATGGTACTCGTGGAAGGATTAACTCTCACCAGAAGACTTGTGGACCTTCATCATATACTTGGGGGTAGCTTGCTACATGTCCTGCTGAAATCCTGCCCTGCTTGGGGAGTGAGGATTTGTTCATGGGTGAGGCGGATCCCTTCCATACATAGAAGTATTCTTTCTATAGATGGTGTCACAGTTTTGCAAGCCAAGTTCCTGCTCCCCAACCCTTGTATAGTACTGACTGAGCTACTGAAATTTTTCCTTCTGCTCTCCAAATGATTTATTCAAGGGAGGAGTGTATGGGCTCTGTATGACGATGAGTGGGGACAGGGCAGTTGGAAAGATGTAATTCAGTGGGAGGCTGCCCAGTTTCTTTCACATACCACCAAATCACCAAAAGCTTCTTTCCTTCTGCCAAGCACTTTCCTCTCACCCATCGTTTCTTTCCTACATGTGTATTTTGTTTCAGTCTGTTGGCATTGTTAGCAAAGAGTCATTCAGTCTCTATATATTGGTCTGAATCCACATTAAATATATAAAAGGTATGTTCAGTTTAAGTGAAGCAGCGCTGTGCCTAGAGAAAATGAATAGAGTGAATCATCCTCTGAAAGATCTGAAGACATGGTACGGGAATCCTTTTACATGATTATTTTAGCATATGTACAAAAGGAAGGAAAAATAACACCACGCTGGAGCCCAACACAAAGAATTTCTGTTAAATAGATACCGTGTTTACATTTAAATCTCTTGTCAAATGGCTGATTTTGCGTATGACTTGAAGATGCTCTAAAGTATGTAATTGTTAAATAGATAATATAGTGGGGCTGGAAGTGTTTTTTCTAAGTGGCATCACTTCATTTCATAGCATTCTTCAATAAACATTATTCCTGAGTCTGCTACGTGGACAGCCTGGTTTTCTCATTAGGAAAAAAACCCCAACCCACTCACAACGTAGTATCTTCATATCTCTCTGTATCTACACATATATACCCTATATATATATACATATCTCTTGTTCCAGTTATTTATAATAATAATATTAATGTTCATCAAAATGACTTGGTGTTCATCGTTCCTTAGAGATTTCTATCAGGTAAACAAAGCAGGAGGTGTAAGATGATTTTATGTGAATGGAAAATGATTCACAGCTCAAGAGATCCAACGTTGTTGTCACCACAAGTATGATATGCACAGGAACTTTTTATTTCAAAACCATATTAAAGAGGTGAAAGTTGTTTGGCTTCAAAAGTGATGGTCACTAACCTGTTGATATTAGGTCAGTTGCAAGGTTCTCGGAATTGTTTGTTTAGGAAGTATTTTTTTCATTTTTTAGGAAGCTATTGTTTCAAGTTTTGGTTCCTTGAGCTAATTTATTTTTTTAATATAGATTCCTCCTGAGACTGTTGCATCTCTGTACTCAGCCTGTAAATAAGTGCAAAACTTCCATAAATAAATCTTTGTGGATGCTGCAGAATCCCTTTTATGCGTGCTGTCCAATTTCAGACTAGTTTTGGTATGTGTAGGTGAATACAAAGGTACTGGATGTTAGTGGCTATTGCCTCAGTCTCCTCAAACTAATGCAAAGTGGCTATAAAATGCCACTTATGCTGCTTAAGCATCCCATCAGCTCTGGGGAAAAGCTCAGAAAATAATGTTCATTAATGAAGTATGACTCATTAAAATTAGTGTGATATAGATCATAGTTATGAAATAATTTTTAAATTTCTACCACAGAGGGCATTTGCTGTTGAGTCTAAATTCTCTGCAGAAGATTCTCACAACAGAATTTAGGAAGCAAATTTATAGGACATATACTGTAAAATACCATCATCTTTTCTGAATGAACAAGAACATCCCTTTTCTGTAATTGCTGCATTAGTCTTAGCTACAGACTTCACAGTTTAGAAAAACAGCCTGTATTTCTCTGTATAATCAGAAGGTCATAGGTGTGTGTACATATATATGTGTCAGCTGTTGAACCATACTATTAAGTAGGACATGTTTTTCTTGTAATTCAGGCTTGCCAGCTTTTTATGTGTTAGCATCCATCTTACATAACCAAGAGTGTTGTTTCACTGTGTTTTTTGTCTTGGTTTTCTTGCTTTTTATTGGTATCTTATACTACATTTGTTAGTGCCAAAGTGGGGAAAATACCCTGAGCTGCTTATTGAGTGATTATTTTATTTTATATTGTTGTTACCATTAAAAAGTTGCCAATTTTTCTTTATTTCTTTTTAAGCATTCAGACAAGATCTCCAATAGATCTGTCTGCAGCACTTTAAAAAAGGGCCATCTCCAGCTGTCTACTGGTTTTTCTGCCAAAGGGTGCCCACCTGAATGGAGCAAGAAGTCAGCTGCTCCACTTGATAGCCAGGTGAGATCCAGTGCAAAAAAAAACATGTACAATCAGCTGTGTTGACAGTTTCAAGTGATTATTTTGGCTGTGAACTAATGTAGGTTCCCTTCTCTTCCTGCTCTGGATGGCATATCTGTCAGAGGGGTGGGCCAGAGAGTTGGAGCTCCTAATGTCCTGAACAATCACTAGAAGGTTCCTAAGACAGCTTCTTTTGGAATAGTGAATTTTTGAGTTGGACCAATATTCTATAGGGTAATCAGCTGGTGAGTTTGGCTATTTTAGAGCATCACGGGAAGGAGTGAGCAGTTTCTGAATTACTATGGTAATGTAGAACTATTGAAATACACAGAAAGATAAAGACATTGTGTGATGATATTTGGATAAAGCTGAATAAAAATATTTGATACTCTTACATTGCATATATGTCTTACTTTTCTACTGTAATAGTATATATACTGTAAATTTGATACTGACATAGCTGTAAATTTGGTTGTAAGACTGTGAAGTATTTTTAATTTTTTTGGGGGGTGTATTGTGAGGATCATAAATTCTTTCTGAGCTTGTGACTAAATTAGGTTGGAGTTTGCATTTTATTTTGAATGACTTGCCTCTTTTCATCACTTAGATCTACTCAGCCATTTACTTGGTAATAAATTCTTTAGCTTCGGGAATACTGAATGATTCTAATTCATACACCTTCATTTGGTAATCAGCCTCACTGATGTGGGCAATCAGCTTTCAAAATGAAAAATATAGAATGAATTCATTAATAAAATGACCTATTTGTCTTCTAGCATTTTCTGTGCTCCTGAACTAAATGTTTAAACTATCACTTCTTAACCTTCCTACTTCTTATGGCTCCACTTTTTTCTGTGATCAGAAACTAAAAATGAAACTGTCTTAATATATTCACAGCTCTTTCTTCACAAGAAAGTAGCAGAACATGTAACCATTCAGAACAGGGAAAATGTTGTGTAGAGCTAGAAACTGTACACCTCCCAAGTTGGGAATATTTTCACTTAGTGTGCAGGTTTTGCCACTCATGCCCATCTTTAGACATTATACAACTTCACCCTCTTTCACTTTTATGACACAATTATGAATGTAAAAGCAAGGCTATTAATACTACGTAAGGAAAATTGTTTGCCAGACTCTGTTGTCAATGTCCAAACACTCAGAGAAGGCAGTAAAAGTGAAGAGCCAGCAGGTGAAGTTGAAGCGTGGTGACATCTGGCAACACAGATCTGGCCTAACAAAGGGAAAGGGAGATAGCAAGAAATGGTGCCTCTTCCTCTGTGCTGAAAGAGAGAATGGGAGCTGTTGACAGGTTTTCCTTGGAAAGAGTTAATTCTATTCTGCAGTATCTTTTATTTTTAAAGATGGACTCTCCATTGTAGGGTAGATGATTTGCTCAGTTTCCATCCCACTGCAAGCAGCATCAGGGGTCTTCTGAGTAGCAGCTGTACGGAATGCAAACAGGAAAATAAGGGTGAGAAAGAAAATGAGAAGAGTTGTTGAAAATAGATTCAATGTAGTATTTTGTACAAGGTATTTATTATGTTTTTAGCAGAATGTGCTTTATTAGATCATAAAACTGTCATATTGATAATGTGAGCAATTCAACTGACTAGGTCCTGCATATTTGTTAGCATTATAAGAGTACAAAGCTTATTTCCACAGGTGTTCCAAAAGACCCACAGAGGTTGCATGACTGAAACATTAACATATTATTCTAATAATATGATGCTACTCTGTCTGACTCAAGAGCTTTTAACTTTAATAATTTCCTGGTTATTCAATAGCCAAAATGTATTTTCCGTTCATACCTTCACACTGGTGCGTTTTCTTTAATATGTAGTAGTGATATAATGAATAAATTATATCCAGATGAAAGCCTGTCATTTGATACTTCATCCCAGGATCATGATGGTGTATGGCAAAGTAAACATTTCCTGACAATGTGCTATCTGTATGAAGGACAGGGACCTAGATGGCGAGCTGAAGTGACATTTGATACAAGGAGGATTGAAAAAAAGCCTGGCTAGACAAGAAAATAAATTGTTTCTGACATGGGAGCTGGAGATCAACCTTATATCTTCTGGGTGGGGACTAATGAGGATATACTTCCAGATCTGTGGTTTAGATTATTTCTTAAGAAAATGAGAACTTTGAAGCCTTTGCATGAGTCCACCTCACTGAGTTATCTAGAAGATGATTCAGGTTAATGGTAAATCATATGGCTGCAGTAAGCATCCTTTCAAAATAAACACAAAGGAGCAATTTTTGTTGCTGGCTTCAGGCAGAGCCCCCAGCCTCTCCAGAGCAGAGTTTTCAACAGAACACGGTGGGAGTTCTCAAAGCCATCTATCCAGCCTGTGTGCTGCGTTTCACTCAGATACGTCTGTAACACTTACTGTAACTGATGAATAATTATCCCCGCTGCCAAGATAATTTCAGCCAGTGTGATGAGGGCTGATGAAGGAGGTGTGAGCCGGGAAATCTTACTTGAGTTGGAAATCTTGCAAAACTCTAATGACCGTGAGGTCAGGGTGCCTCACTCCTTTCACACCTGGTGCCAGATATTTGGTTTTGCGTTTGCTAGCGAGCTGGCTGCAGCCAAGGTTTTCTTAATCTTTTTTTTTTTTTCTTCCTGAAAGACCACCCGTAACTTCTGCTAAGGGAGAAAAAGATTTTGCTAGTAACAGTTCTGTCAGCATTATATATTCCATATATTTGAAAGGCCAATCTACTTGTCTCTTCCTTGGTATTGTGTTATGTCCCAAAGACTGCCTGGGTGCTACTGCATTCTTTTTGAGCAGTAAGTAAGCTACTCTGCTGCTTTGCCCAAAAAGACTAGAGGAAATTTTCTATGGTAGAGTAAAAAAACCAAACAATCATCATGTGGGACTCACTGCTGCATTCTTACGTGTCATAGATATGTGCTTTTCTCTTGTATCTGTGAGAATAAAAAGATTTTCAGTTGCCCAGATTCCTGTGCAGGTCCTTAAAAAATGTCATAAACACAAAATTTAGGAATAGCAACTCTGTCAAATGTCAACCTTCAACTATGTGCCTAGAAAACTATAAAGGAACAATTAAGTTTTCATTCTCTTCAAGTCTATTTGACAGAAACCTCAGGAATCTCCTGTTCCTCATCGTTACTGATTATTTATCAGTGGTGCAGCCTTTTAGATATTTGTCTGAGAGGTGGAGCAGTAATAGCTATTTTGTATCTGCTTGCTTCTCCAGGTCTCTAAAAAGGTAAAAATAGAGTCAGCACTTGAGCCTTACCACATAGTCACTCCTCCCTCTATCTCGAGAATAGCTGTTTGATCCTGATTAGACTATGAATCTTAAGTAGTTAAAAAAAAAGTGTACTGAGCACATGTCAGTGAAAATAGTGTACTAGAATGGCAGTTTAATGTCAAACGTTAGTATTGTGTTTTGTTGATGGATTATACTTTTAGTCTGAAACAAATCAAATTTAATCTTTGAACATCCATCTGGGAAAAAAAAATTTATGAACTATATGCAAAACATAAGAAAACCTTCAGAGATGTCACTTAAAGAATTCTAAAAAGTGGTTTGAGAAACCCCAAATATCCTTCTTGGTCACTGTGAGAACAGCAGGTCTAAAAGCGTTGGGTTTATTTCTTTATAAGTTTCAAAAAAGGAAAAAACACATTGTTTTAAGCAGTTCTAGTGCTTGAATTGCCATTTCCACAAAAATAAATATGGTGCAAAATCAAATACTGTAAAAGGATCCATGTCAGCAATGAAACATGAAATTAAGGATGCTTCCTAATTACAGGAGTGAGAAATCTGTGCATATTACAATAGCATGGTATTTAGTACAGAAGAGTACTTGTGTTGTTATAAATATCATAGGATAATCATTCTGGAGTCAGCTTTTAGTGGAACTGGTTCAGCTTTTATGGAAGGTGAATTCTTATTTCACTATTTAAACAGATTGGGCATTCTCTCTGAAATCACAGATTATGACGTAAGTGAAATTTTACTACCTGTGACAGTTTTATTCAAATAAAATACATTTTTTCTCTCCCAGTATAATTGCATCATCTCTTTTCAGAGGAAGGGTGCTCAGATACTCTGTAATTACTATCTCATCTGATTAGGCTTTACGCTTAAAAGGCTATGGAATTGCGGTATTTTTTTACCCCATAAGATAAGAGGAAATGTTTGTCTTGTAGTTTTCAAGCAGAAAAATCAACCATTCTCAAAATGATCACTAAAGAAAAATGTAACTTCTACATGTTTTCTGTGCTCAGCAAGTCCATTAACCTTAGATCAGTGGGCAAATTCAGATTATTGTTATGATATAAAGCCTTGGGATGTCACAGTGGTGGGGGGGGTTATAGGGATAGCTGTGGTCTAGAGGCTCACATGCCAAAACCAGGGAAGGCGATTGTTGGTTTTCGCCATGAGGGTCACCGTAAAAATAAAATTGCTGATTTGCAAATTCTCTTGAGACAATTCTTAACGTACTAAAGGGAAACGGAGGCCCCAAGCAATCAGACTGTGTACCTGCTCTGTCACTTCTAAATTAGCAGTGACATATTAAAACATAATTGATATTCAATAACAGAAACCCTAAAAGTGAGAAGATTTGTCATTATTATGTGTAAAAGAAAGACACCACACTAACAGAAAGGGGAGTTGCTGTGCCATCAGATGAGGCTGTTGAACAAACACCTCATGTACTGTGCAGCCAGAAAACAGTCTTTTTATCAAGAGACTAAATGTGAAAAAAAATTCAGAGGAAAAGCTGGAGGTGCACACTATATTTAGGAGTTGTTAATATAGATGTGGCTTTAAATGAGCTGAGGCAGTATGATGAGTATCTACAGCAGTGCTACAGTTGAAAAGCTACATCATAGTAAATTCCTAATTTGGAAAAATGTAATTTGGCTTGAATCAATAAATTTATGATCTGCCTGTCTCTTCACTGAGAGGATAATTTCAAGGTCTATGCGACACATGCAAACAGAAAGCACATGCTGCAAACTGCAACTGGTCAGTTGGCACCTGACCAAGGAAAAGAAATCCTCTGGCCAGCCAGTCAGAGATTTCATAGCAGGAAGGCAGTTGCTTTGCTTTGAGCCACTGCTCTGAGCCACTGTTGCACTGGAAGGGTGTAAGTGGTATTTAGCAAATGAAACATTGTGATGGATCCATTGTCTTATTATTTTTTTAGAAGCTGACAGATTAAGTTTTTGTGCACTTTGTTTTTCTAGAATGATCACTCCTAATTTACTACTCGGGAAGTTAAAAGATAAAAACAAACCCACACAAAGCTCTGGAACTGCCTGGACAATGAAATGCGGAGCTATTACACAACATGTTAAATAACAAACCCCAGCTTAAGCTTTAGTGGCCAATTCTGTGAGCAGATGCTTAGGTAATATATTGTATGGATGAAAAAGTATGATAAGGTCTTCTAGTTTCGAGACAGATAGGTGTTGTGTAGTCTTCCTTAAGATTATCTTGGCTTTATGTTGGGATGGACATGGCTGAGTATAGTGTTGATTTATTGTAGAGGCTGTAAGAGTGCATGGGGAAAAGATGCAAGGTTCAGTTGATAATCTTTCATCCTCTCTTCTTTGAGATGCTGTAAACACTTCTTGCCACATCACAATGCCCCCGTTACTTCTTGTCAGTTTTTGCTACAGAACATGTCAACTGTTTTGTTAGTGGTGCTGATATGCACAAGAAAAGCATTACCCATGGACTAGTGCAGTTAGTAAATAGACAAATCACAATATTTACTTTTCCCAGGTACTTGATTTTTTTTTTCCCTCACAATAGGGAAACATATGCCAGTTTTACAGCCTCTGGACCAGGCCTGTCAACCATTAGATCCATCTAGTTCTTTCCTTTGCTTTTCTGAAGTGTCTTTTCATGTTGGATGGACTGCGATGATTATATGACATGAAGATGTGATTTATGTCATTTCCAGAGGTTGTGACTTTTGCTGACTCCTCATGGCTGCTCTTCAAAGTGCTTATAAAAGCTCTCTTGGCTGGATGGCCCAAATAGTCTGATCCTCTAAGATTAGTAAACATCTGTCTGTATTCTTTGTCATGGCGTGTCCCCACAAATGGGGCTTCCTCAGTGAGGCTGGAAATCTACAATAAAAATTCACTGAGCTGCTTTCTGAATCCCTGACCCTTTTCACTCATTTCTGTGTCTTGATGTTAGTGTGTGCCCCCTCAATTTTGTCAGTTGGACTTCAGTCCTGTAAAGATACAAGATCAGTTAAAGCCAACCTAAAAATGTTCCGCTGTCTAAATTTTTTTTTTCTTGTGGAGTTACTGTTGCTACTGAAAATACAAAATGAACAGTGGGTGTGTGGGAATATGGTAGGAATCATGTGAGTGGACTACCCATGGGGAAGCAGTACTGTGTTGTGGTGGCTTCAGATATTACAATTCCCCACTCATATCCTCACCTTTGAAATAATGTGGTTTAAAAGACAGAAAAAGAGTAAAACCGAAAGCATATTACTTGAGCCAATCATAAACCCACTTGATTTGCTACAACTAAGGAAGCAACAATCTCTCAGGAGTGTCTTGGCATACCTGGGGTGGAAGTGTCTTAAAATGGGTTTGCCAGTTGAAAGACATGCAATGCAGAACCACATCCTCAGCTGCTTGTGTCATCAATCTCTCTTCCAACTTCAAAAGCAGTAACATAATTCTCCCCAAGAAGTTCTTCCTATTGTTTCCCTTTAGTTTGTCTGTATGGATATTTAAGTCAGGATTGAAAAATATACTGGTCCAAACTACATCTCCTCAATCCTTTTTTGGGTACTTAAAAACAAGACTGACTTTTAGAACTGCTGAGTGTGCAACGGCTCCTGTTTAAACTCAGACACAGCAGTGCCTGGCTGTGGTGCATAAAGAGCCACCTAGAAAATAAAAAGCTATGGACAGGGCTCTGGAGTATTTAAAACTCTGTCTGCTTGGCTGAACAACAGTGTTGCTGGACATGCCAAGACCTGTTAATTTATATCTACTGTTTTCATCTGTTAAAGCAATAGGAATAACAGAAAGAGTTAGTCTTATAATCACTAGTCATTAATTTTTAATCCTGGCTGGATATTAACCGTGCCACCAGCCACTTCACCCAGTGCAAGAGCAATTTGAGTGCCCCGTTATCATCAGTTATCTGAGAAGGTGACAGGAACACCCACCATATGCATGTACTAACTGTCCATTGCTCAGAGGGTTTCTCTGTAAGGTGTAGTCCCAACCAGTGGGTATGTTTGCATTAGTAATGAACCTTCATCTTGGTTCTTTTCCCACCCACCCTCTCCTAGCTCCCCACCCTCCAGGAGATCTGTAAGCTTTCAGAGACTGAAAGGGTTCTTGCCAGAAGCCAGGTTGGGGTAGAAAAGATAAGAAGAGTAAAACTAAGAGAAATCTAGCAGTAAGAAAATGCTGGGGTGTGTTTTTGTTGTTTGGCTTTTATAAAATCTGTCATGTTGGTGTAGTTTATATTTCATTGCATTTCAAGTTTATTCCCTTTATCTCAAGAGTACAGAAATGTTAGCAGAAGAAGAGCTCATATTCTTTTTGAGCTCTGCATTCCAGGCTCTTGAAGAAAAAAATCAGACCTCTTTGTAACAAAGAGAACATTGTTTAGAGTCAAATGAATCTTTAAGTCTATCCTTTTCTGGGGCTTTCATTGGAAATATTTGGCCTAAGTCAAAATAAAAAAACAGAGCCCCTTGATCATCATTTGTGTGACCATCTCTATGTAGCCCTTTAACTGGCACCAGGAGAACTAGGGGTGTGGTTTTTAGTGTAAGGCTCCACTGTGGCAACTGTAAGAGGCCTAAAAACCTGTGGGGTAGAAAGAACAGGAATATTTTATAATAGAGACGGGCATAAAATCTTTAACTAGGTTTGGGTTTCGGTTGGTTTTTTTTGTTTGTTTCTTTCTATGAAACTTTTAATTACTTCATTCATTGAAATTCTAACTGTGTTAGGAATTTTTTTCATGCTGTGATGCATCAATCAGAAAAAAATATGTTCAGAAGTTGGGTTTTGGAACGGGTGGTGTTAAAACAAGTACCCTAAACTACTAGTTCACACTGTTTAACTCTGTAAATAACCCTCTCTTCCATGCACCCTGTAAAATTATATTTTCTTATATTATATAGCTTATAACATTATGAAGATTACAACTTAGATCATTTAAATCTTAGGAAATACCACAGTTGAGTGGGATGGCAGAGCTTTAATTTAGTTCTTTTCTGAGCAGGCATTATCATGCTGTTTTTAATTATGCTGTTGCACATGTTGGTCATCTCATTGTTTAATCTCAGATTCCTGTTCCAAAATGTGAGGTCAAGGGATTTTTGGAGACAGATGCATAGCAGCAAGATCTCATTCAAAACACAAGTTGCAAAAAATTACATGTAAGTTAAATGGTTGTTTATAATGAAGTGTCTGGAGAAAGTTCATTAGAAAGCGTTAGGTTAGGAGAGGTCTGTAATGGCAGAAACCAGGGGTGGAGCACACCTGGGTTAAATTCTGTTCCTAGCAGGCTGGGGATGTGGTCCTCCT
Source organism: Actenoides lindsayi (assembly GCA_025331215.1). NCBI lineage: Eukaryota > Metazoa > Chordata > Aves > Coraciiformes > Alcedinidae > Actenoides > Actenoides lindsayi. The sequence continues at coordinate 123,423 of WTSP01009783.1, forward strand.
CACTTGCTAGGTTCTACACTGTTGTACATTGGCTACGCCTTTTCAGTGAGGTCTGTTGACTTGTATTCTTTGTCTCCCCATTATAAAGTTCCAGAAGCTATTACTGAAAATGTTGGCAATATTCTCTATCTGTGAGGAAAAAATAAACCTGAAAGCCACTGATGTTAATGCTTTATCAGGGAACTTGATGAAAGCAAGTATTTCTGGAAAAATTTTGCAGTGATAGCCATTGCAAACAGTTCTGCAGGGCAAGACAACTTTCATGAGCAGTTGTTTGTAAAAATGAGTGAAAAATACTTAGTTTCGGGAGAGTAGTGTAAAATGATTATGTATTTATTTTAGTAAATCTAATGCAAAGGGAATGGAAAAATCTAGATAGATACTTCCCCCCCCCCCCCCTTTTTTTTTAACCTCTTTCTTGGATCTTCTACGTTAAGAAAAATACACAGTGTATGCGTACTGTATATAAATATGCCTTCGTGACATCAAAGAGTCTGGGGCTGCTTCTTGGGTAATCTATAAGATTATACCGACCATAACGTAGCAGGCACATGCCAGATACTTGACCCCGAAAGGCAGTCCCAGGCCACGCCGTAGTTAAACACGGCCAGTGGGGCAGTTCACAGCCAGCGCGCAGTTGAACAAATGCGCATTGTTGTTACAATTGAAACCACATGCTGAGTAATATAACATAGGTGCAACTTTCTTGAGAATGTGTGGACAGTTGGAAACGTGAATGTATTTTTTTATTTATGTTATGTCTGTGTGTCTCAGGGCTCCCTTACTCTGTTTTCTTAGCAAAACTCAGACAGATCTGACACGTAGGATTGATGGAGCTGGGCACTGACAGACCAGCTCTGTTCCAGCTGCAGTGACTGTGGAAGAATTGGATCTGGACCCTCTTAACCAGTCCTCCAAGAGTAAGATTTCAGTTACTATGACTGGTCGCCAAGGAGTATTTTATTTTAACCCATGTCAAATCTGAGCTTACCTATGGGGCTAAGCCACAGCCTGCTGGGCCAAGTGTATCTGAATACCAACTCATTTCACTGGCTGTTTGTTACTTTTCGGAAAATTTAGCCACATAGTTGTATGGAACAATCTCCACCAAATGAAACTTTTCAAGCGTCATTGCATTTGAAACACCATACGCTTCTCCCTCCCAGCTTACAGCCAGTGCAGCAGTTCCTTGTTTATTAGAAAATGAAATGAACAGGAGTTAGCTATATATTGAATTTTCTCTTTGGGATAAACAAGATGAAAAGATGGATTTAATGGTTTGACTGCCCTTTACTCTGTAAATGATAATGGCTTGTGAGTGGTCTCAACTTATGTTTACTTGGGATACTTCCAGATTGTGATGTTTTTTAAGTCCATTAAGTTATCTTTTTATTCACTTGTGCAACAATAAAATCACTGTGCTGCTGAATTGAGATTATTTCTTCTATCCAGAAAAACACTTTCTTGGTGGGTTTTTTGTTTGTTTGGTTTTTTTCCCCTTGGGGGTGTTGTAATTACAATAATGGTGAGGATGATTGTGATGGGGATTAGACTGCGTGAGAAGGTTCTCCTTAAATCTGTTGATGCACACTAAGTAACAAGCAAGTCAAGCAGAAAAGAAAGCAAGAAGGCAGCAGCATTTGTGCTAGTCATCTTCTTGACGTTAACTGCATGTGTTGGAGCTGCCCATGGTGTGGCCAAATAGCAGGCAGGGTGAACAGTCCCTGAGATTTACAGTCTTTTAGGGGGGAACTACACAAACTGTTGAAACAGTCAGTTTTCTGTGTACTTTTGGCTTCACAGAATTTTTTTGTCATTACATGGCTGTGAATGTAAATACGCTACAGTGATTGGATACTATCACTGGCCATTGATTGAAAAAAAAGCAGCCTGCCCTTCTTCCACACAATGTTGAGTTCAAAGACATCAAGCAGCCCACGGATGAAGAGCACTTCTTGTGTGCCTGACCCTCCCTGCCCTTCCACAACTGTGCCAGCCCCCTTCCTCTGCAGCTACCTGGGCCTGCAGCTCTCTCTGCACTGGCATCATCCGCTCTTTCTCATTCATCACATCCAGAGGAAGGGTAAGGGGAGCTTTGCAGGGTTAGTGCTCTGAATGCCAACCAGATGCAGGGGAATGTGATGTGTCAGTCTGTTGAAAAGTCTTGGCTTTTGGTCCACACTGTATGAACCATGAACATGCTCTTCTCTGGGTAGGACACAGCCAGCCTTCTGAAAAACTGCTAGTACAGAGCATGGGCAGGAGCACTTCTCTCTTGCATAAGGCCCAGAGCAATATATATATGAGATAGTTTCTGCACATGTACAAGTGTACTTGCACCAAGTGATTAGCATTAATGGTCTTCGTTCTGTGATGATCTCTAATCTCTTGTGTGTGAGTCATACTTTTTTGGATTCTCCTTATTTTGGCTTTTATAAGTTTTTATGTGCCAGATCAGCTACTCATTTGCCATTATTTTTGGTACTAGGAAATGAGAAATACTCGTATAGAAAAAAGGAGAAAAGCTGAAGTGCCCTGATGGAAATGCACTAAATAAACCACCACTACAGGTCTACAGTCTACCTATTTCTTTACCCTTAAGCCCACAACTATGGGTTGAAAAAGAGGCCAAGCTACCATACTTTTTACTTGCCAAAATAAAGAGTGGAAGGATTGACAATTTTAGGCTAGTTGTAGTTATTTTGGTTTTTGTTTGTTTGTTTCTGCTTCCAGAAACAGCTGAGAAAGAGATGAGCTTTCCTCAAAATGCTTATTTGCTTTTTCCAGATTTTGCTGGTTAGCTGCTGGGCTGAATTCCTGGGGTTATGCAGTTTTCAGTGATCAGCTGTCAAGTAGGAAGAATATCCTCTGCAGGCAATGATTACTTGTCAGTCACTGACAGTGTAATTGGCAATGCTACAAGGCACAGATAGGAAAGCTCTACCTGTCCTGGAGAGCTGCAGTTTACATTACAGACCAAAATAGAAAGACAAATTTCACAAGAAACTGCCATGGATATTTTTTTAATCCTCTCACTTGGTGTTCTCCAGAAAGAGTTCAGGTTTGCATGAACAGAGCCCAGGTCTTTAGGTACTGGGGCTGTGTGGTTGCTAGCTAGACAGGCCTGGCCACAGGGCTAACGAGGAGAACGGGAGAAAGAAACGGAGAGAACTGGAGGGACTGGCATTACTAGAGAGGAGTGGGAAATGATTGGGATGCTATAGAAGTCCAATGTGCAGAGTTGTGCACAACATGGAAGGTAAAAAAAGAAGTGTTTACATTTGCTAGCCAAGGGTAGAGCTGCTGAACATTCAGAAGGTGCAGCAGTACAGCCTGTGTAAGAAAATAGTTGTTGCTGCAGCAGTTGAAAATTAAGAAATAGCAGTTAGAAAGCATTTAGGCAGTTAAAAGACAGTAAGATTAGTGGAGAATTTATGTCTTGGGTAAACAACTTGGGTATTAGGAAGCAAGGGTTATCTTTCAGAGGGTCAAGACAAAATGATATTCTGAGGTGAAGAGATAATGAGAAGATTTTGACAGTAGTTGGAAATCGGAGGTAGACAATGATCAGAATACTTAACTGTTTTCCAATCAAGTGAGAATTAAATTTTATAAACCCAAACCACCTCTTTTCCTTTTTCTCTCATCTCCTTCCCCTCCTTTGCCTTTCATGTGCTAAATGACCGTGGTGGAACTGTGCTGTAGGTACAGTATATTGTGATTAAATACTCTGTAATGCTCTCTGAGATACAGTGGGCTGAAAAGTATAAATAGAATGCCAATTGCATAAAATAAATCTCTAAATTCTTGCTGCACCATGGTGAGGTAGCTCAGTTACAGCTTTGACCACCCATGAATGCTAAGCACACAGTAGGGGGACTTTTGGACTCGCATCTCACCTATTATCTTGGTAGTAGGGTATGAATCTCTTTGAATGTGAAAGCCTGGTTTTGTTTAAGCAAAGAACATATGAAAAGGCTCTTTCCTTATTTTTTTTTTTTCTTTTTTTTTTTCCTTGAGCAGATGAAAGGTGGATAGAAGTGACCATAAATTTTAGGAAGGAAAGAAGTGGAAAAAGGCTAATGCTTACTGAGCAGGAATTGTATTTTTCCAGCCATGCCCCTGCACTACCCAAATGTTCAGACTCTCCTATACAAAAGTGTCACTACTTGATCTATATAAAGTCACCGTAAGAACAAAGGACACTTTTTGGAAGGGAAACAAGACTGTATTATACCATTTAGCAACTAACAGAAGAAAGAGAATAGCTACTTCCTGCCAACATTCATACTCTGAAGATGTACGCACGAGGTGGTAGGTGAGCATTCAGTTCTTAGTCCAGCTCACTCTTAGTGATTTATCCAGCCTGTGGATTAACTTTATAAAAGACTTGGGGACGTAAATGTGTGGGGCTGGCAGGTTAGCTTAAGGAGAGTAGTGTCTGACTGTGATTGTACAGGTCACCTTGAAGCAACCGAGTTGCTTGCCTGCAGCATGGGGCAAGCAGGCCTGTGCTTTCTCAAGTGAAGCCACCAAGAGCATACTGCCAAGGCTTGGAAAATGTGAATATACTTTAAAGAACTTATCTAGGTCCACCTAAACCAGCTCGGAACTATGTGCTGGTTCACACTGACACTTGCCACTTCTTTGGTGACACTATGCAAGTGTAATTAATTTCTAGAGGCTGCAGAGCACAGAGCAGCAACAGAAACAACTGCTTTGATCCAGGCTGTGCTCAGGTTAATGATCCCTCTGCTTACCTGGGCTATCAGCAAACACAGCTTTTCTGGCAGAATACCATCTCTTCCTCCCCACCTCAGCTCACTAGGGGATTTACTGGCTTCCCCGTAGTATCTACTATGCAGAACTCAGACTACCTCACTCGGAGCACTCAAGGTGACAGGCTCTGCTGCCTGAACATGTGGCATAGCACAACAGCTGGCACAAAGGTGTGGTTATCTGGCATAATACTGTGGATATTTTCCATGGAGAGCTTAAGGGATGGGAACTGCATGTGGGAATTATTTCACTGCTCCCTCCCTTGCCTATCTGCTGATGCTGAAGTTTCTTATTTTTCTCCTGAGAGGTTAGTGCTGAACATGTCATCATCCCCACATTTAAATCAACTGTTTCCTGAGGATCTGGGATACCCTGACCCGAAGTAACTTGATGAGAACAGTAACTGCCTCATCTCCCACCACATAAGATCTCAATCCTCTTCTTGGCACAGGTACACCACATAGCAAATATTTCTGTATAAGACTTATATTGTTCCGCTCTTTGAAGCTCTGGTGTTGCTGGCTGTTCATCGCTGGAATAATTAAGAATTTTCTTAGTAAAATATTTTTAACTGGACTGTAATTTGATACAATGCCTGGTCTACACTGTTGAAAATGGACAAAGTTTCTCCCTTTCAGCTAGAAAAATAAACCAGATACCTAACAGTCTTCTGCTACTTTGTGGATGCTGCACAAACTGTCAGAAGTATCCATCTTTGCAGGGTGAATTACAGGCTGTGTGATTTGGAAAGCTGCTCCTACTCTGCTGGTTATGCCCTTTCATCTCAGCCAACTGCCTATGGTTGTTAGTCCCATTCACCTCCTGTGCTCTGCCTCTTGTGATGCTTGTTTGGCTTATTATCTGCATTCTTAGCTGTCTCTGGTTTTCTCATTTTTGGCCTTTAATTTCAGCTGCTGTAAGGCAGAAAGGCTAGTTCTGTTTCTTTGGACTACTTCAGCCTGAGGCCAACTTCTGGCACTGTCAAGGACAGGGAGTTTTTACCTTCTGCAGCAGCACATGTCATGAGTCTCTCCCCTCTCCACCACATTGTTTCAATTTTTATCACTGTTTCATGTCCCATGAGACCCTTGAAATAGAGTCATTGTCTTGCCACATGCCCAAGAGCTCTCCTGGCCACCAGTGGTCACCCAAAGACACATTTTTCCTTACAAGCTCCTTTTGCCAGCTCTCAAGCATAGTTTGTTGCCTGCAGAGACACAGAACCATGTGCGTGTACAAGAGCATGCAGGGCTTGGTGGCCACCTCCCAGATAGGTAAGGTGCAGCTTTTCAGGATGGCCATACCCAAGGAAATGAAAGCCTTAGGGTTCAGCCCTCCTTGGAGTAACTCCGAACAAAAGTTAAGCTAAAATTAAGGAAGTATTTATTTACAAATCCTGAACAGATGGCACATACGGAAATTTGTAGATACAGATGAACAGAAAGGGATGAAAAAAACCCCAACATACTCAATAAGCAGCACTTAAATCAGATCTGATGGTTGCCTTTACTCTGTATGACTCAACTGACAAGTTGGCAAATGCCTGGCAGCATTTATAACCAAGGTCTCCATTTTTCACTAAGTCTTTATGTCTTCAGGTTACATTTACTGAATGGAGCCTGAAGCTGACAGATTCTTTTTCCTCTTTGGTCCCTAGTCACCTTTAGAATCATTTCAATGGAAAGATTTCCCCCCCAACCTGTTAATTTATCATTCATTACCTCAAGCAAGAAGGGCTTTTAGTCTTTCTTCCTACCAAGCCATTGCTTGCTGCCTTATGCTTTGGAGGTGCTAATTTCTCCTGGGCATCACTTGGAAACTTTTTAATTGCCTATCCAGACAGGTAATAACCTTTTCCATACTGATGTTATTAACTCTTTCCACAGCCAGGCTCTGCGAATCACTGCAGAGATGGGAGCTTTGTGGTACTATGGAACTGATAAGCTGCATATTTGCCACCCTGGGCCAACAGTCTGTCATTTGCTGACAAAGTACTGTCCTTTCTGCAAACTGTGCTCATTCTAATGTCATTATAATACCAAAACACACCTCCACCCCAAAGGCTACTTGCCTCCAAACTGTAAGCACCCATCACTGAGCTTGTGCCCTGAATTTCATCTACACCTTTAAAAGCAAAGTGAGAGAATTTTACACCAATCACAATAAAGGTATGTTTGACTAGAGTCAGTCAAGCTCCACCCTGAACATGAAAAATAATGTAAGAAAGGGGGCACGTTAGGGAAGACCCCATTGTGGACAAGCCAGGGGAGATATCGTTGCTGATTATCTCTGATTCCTGGGATCAGTCGACAGGCCGAGCCTGTCTTACCCCCCGCAGGACACCTTTGGGTAACGTCTGGATGCTGTGAGTACTTCCTGAGAAAACTTAGAAAGCTCTCTAGAGCTGCTTCTTTTAACTTAATGCATTTTGTCCACCTGCACGTGCCTTGCAGATAGTGTATGTATCACCAGCAATCCCTAAGAACCTGTCCTGCTCTTGCTTTCAATAAACCGCACTGTTCACGTTGCCAGTTGAGAATCTCTCATTGGGTGCCACCAGCTCCTCACTGGCTGCGTGAAACCGTGGAGATGAACGAAACGGGGAGCGCAGCGCTGTTAGTGGACCCGGAGCCATGGCATTTACATATATTGAGTGCCACCAGACTAATAGTGCCAAACTGGACACCACTCAGAATCCAAGCTTAGCTGTCCCCAGCTCCTCTGACACCTGAGGACAAGCTGGAACACAAGGGGGTTTCTTTTGTGCCAAATTACCCTTTCATGGGACACGCCCCACTGAAAAGCTTTTCTTCATCTAGCCTGCAAGGTCCCTTTAAGCACTGAAAGGTTACAATAAGGTCTCCCTGGAGCCTTTCTTCTCCAGGGTGAACAACCCCAGCTCTCTCAGCCTTTCTCTGTAGGTGTTCCAGCTGCCTGATCATTTTTGTGGCCTCCTCTGGACCTGCTCCAAGAGGTCTGTGTCTTTCATGTGCTGAGGACTCTCAGTCCTGAGTGAGGACACAGTGCTCCAAGCGGGGTCTCACCAGAGCAGAGTACAGGGGCGGAATCACCTCCCTAGACCCGCTGCCCACGCTGCTTTGGATGCAGCGCGGGATACAATCGTCTTTCGGGGCTGCGAGCGCACGTCGCCGGCTCGCCTCCAGCTTTTCCTCCGCCAACGCCCCCAAGTCCTTCTCCCCAGGGCTGCTCTCCCCGCTCCATCCCCCCGTCTGTACTGACACTGGCGGCTCCAGGACAGGTCGCTACGACGCCGGCCACGGGCTGGGCGCGGGCGGCCGCAGCTCTCTCGATAGGACGGGACCCGCCCGCCGAATGGGGGCGGGCGCGGCACCGGCTCGTGCGGCGGTGGTAGTGAGCACGAGCGTGGCCGTTGCTGGGTCGCGTGCGGCGGCGGTAGTGAGCACGAGCGCGGCCGTTGCTGGGTCGCGTGCGGTCACCGGCGAGCGCGAGCGTGACCGTTGACACAGGTGGCGGTGGTTGGCGAGGGTGCGTGCGCAGACGAGCCGCAGCTGTGGTGCCTCTCCAGGTGAGTTGACCGTTGGTCGGGACCGGGATGGACGGCTTCGTGCTCTGGCAGGAACGGTTCTAGAGGCGGCCGGCGCCGGGTCGCAGGTTGGTTGTTTGCCCGCCCGCTCCTCGGGTCGCGCCGGGACCCGCGGGCTGTGGCGTTCTAGGGACGCGGGGGCCCGAGGCGCTGTGCGGTGCCGCCTGCCGCTGGGGCTCGCTCGGCCGTTCCGATTCTTGTAGTTCCTTCGCCCGGTGTGATGGGAGCCTTCTACGGCTGCCCCGCCGCTCCCTGAGCGCGGCTCTGGGAAGCTGTGGCTTGCACGGTGCGGTGTCGTGCCCGAGCTGCGCCAGAACATAGTCTCTGGCCCTGAGCAGAGCACTGGCCCTTGGCACTGGTGACAGTGGTAGCAACAGGGACCAGGGTTCCAAAGGAGGAGGCATTTTTCAAGGTATGGGGCAGCAGGGGTGTCTGGTGTCTCCCCTTGGGGCAGGAGGTGTATGCTGTGTGAGCTGTGTCGCCAAGCAAGGAGGTGCAACAGGAGATGAGCAAACTGCGCAGCATCAGGGATGCTAGAAAGAGTTGGATGGGGTTTTGGGAGACTCTTCAGAGCAGAGACCTTCAAACTCCCAGCTGCCCGCAACAAAGGGCAGGTTGTTCTCAGGAGACTGAGGTCTCAGGTGGCGTGAGGGAGCCTGTGTCTGCTGGCAAAAGAAGGTAGGCTTGCCTCCCCCTGCAGATCTAACTGCAGGGTAGTTATGGTGCCCTCCCAGGGGACAAGGGAAGTTGGAGCTGTGTTGGCCGCTCGTTAGACCACATCTAGAATACTGTGTCCAGTTTTGAGTGATATGAGAAAGGCATTAGTAAGTGGGAGCCCAGTAGAGGCCCACTGAGATGCCTAGATGGTGGAAGCACTTTGCGAGAGAGACTGGGGAAACTACCTTCTTCAGCACGGGAAAGAGACAGCTTTGGGGTAACCTCCTAGTGGTTATGAGAAGGTTAAGGAGATGCAATCAGACTTTTCACAGTGGCAAAAACCAGGCATAAATTGAAATAACATGTTGAGACTGGGTTTAGGAATAATTTTTTCGTCCATAGGGTATCTAGACAGTAAGAGAAAGCTGGTCAAAGAGGCTGTGTGGTCTCGGGTGTTTTCAGGACTTGGATGGACCAACATGGTTGTATCTCAGAGATGACCCTGCTTTCAACAGGAAATTGGATTAGAGCCATCCTGAGATGCCTTCCAACCTGAACTTTCCTATAATTCTCATGTCTCCTGTTGTTCTAGTAGGCTGCTAGTTTTTCCTCACCGTGGTAAATTAAGAGGGATAAGTTAAAAAGCAAATGATTGAAGTTGAAGAAAGGAACTGGCAAGAAGGGAGGATTGAATATGTCCCATTACTTGATTTACTTAATAGTGGAATCAGCCATTTTCCTTTTGAACTTTTGTGTTGGTATTGGAGAGCTGGGGAAAAAAGTAAAAAGGATATTTGAAAAACTTGATTTTGTTCCTTAGCATGTGTTTGCACAGCTTTTTATGTGTCTTGCTAGATATGGTTTCTACAAATTGGTTGATGTCCTTTGAGTTCTTATATGAATTAAAGCTTTCACGAATTAAATGGAAACTAAATAGTATTTTAGTTTACTCTGTGCTTTATTATGTGTGGTGGCAGATAGAAGAAGCCTGTTTAGGATATGGTCAGTGTTCAGCACATTTAATTTTTTTGTAGTTCTGTTTTTGTAAGATTCTCCCCTTACTCTGAGCTATCATCATTTTTGTTGCTTTGGCAGAAAAATGAGATGATTCAGCACCCATTTTATTTAGTCAGACACATCTGCGTATTTAATTTTCTGAAGAAGAAAGAGAAAGTACCAAGAATTAAGGACAGATGACAGATGTTTATATGGCTAAACTTTTAGTTTGGTTTAAATAACATAGCAAGGAGTAGGAAGGAATGTAACCTTTTAAGCTTTTCTTTGTTTACATATGTGAAGAAAGAACAGTAAATAAGTCGAAGTTATAGTATGCCTTTTGAAAAAAATCTCATGATATATCACCACCATATGGAAGCTTGCGTGCCCTTTCCCGTAGGGATATGCCACTGAGAAGGGATTTATAGGCTGCTAGTTCACAATACAGTATTATTTATGATGGGTTACCAAATTTGCCTCTAACTGTTCCTAAAATTCCCTTCGGAAGGGCACCCATGGCCAGACAGAGATAGCACCAGTTGTGCTGCTGCTTTCAGCACCTCAGTGCTTAAGAAGATACTCAGTTTGAGTGCAGGACTCCAGTTCCTCCAGATCCTGTGAAGGATCAAAGTACTTCTGTGAAATGAGAATTGAGTATTTATTTCAGTGTCTGTTTCTGAGAAACAAACTAAAAACAATTTCTTTGTATTGTAAGCACTAGAAGAAAAAAAAGTGAGGTGCAACTGAATGAAGGCTTTGGCTGTGAGATAGTGAATGGCATATAATGTAATGGCAGGTGTTTCAAGTCTGATTTTGCTGGGAAAATACGCTTTTTAGGTCTACTGTACCATTTGATTTAGTACTGAAAAAGTCCATGCACACTGGAGGTGAGATAAAATATTTAGTGTCACTGCATTTTGTGAACAACCAATTTTGACAAGTTGATCACTACTTGTTTCTCAAGGAAGTTATTAGGGCTCAGTTGAGGAGCCAAAAGTGAACATATTCCTTTCATGAAACAATGTCCAAATGAGTTAGGTCGTTCTGCTTGTGTGTTGATGGTTAAGTCATGTCTTAGATTACAGGAAACGATGCTTTTGCTATCAAGCTTTCAAATTACAATTCTTTTTGTTAGCTAACAAGATTATCTGTGATAAAAGGGCATGTGATGGTTTATAAAACCAACAAGGACAAAAATCTCAACTTCAAAAGTGAAACAAAAGCAAAGTTACAACAGTTGAAATAAGCTGTTTGTACGATGCAGCTATAGTACATCAATTCTGGAAAGTAAATGCTGGCAAATACTATCCCAGTTTCCTTGTGATCTGGGCTTTATGTGAACTGATGATGCAGAATGTTTTCTTTCACCAGACTTGGTTACAGGGTCCGGATTTTCTGGAGTACAGTGTACACCTAATTCTAAACTGCAGGTTCTACCTTTTTTACTCCCTTCTGAAGTTCATTAGTACCCAGTGCTATAAACAAAACCTTGTTAGTGTGTAAGCTTTTGTGGCTCTAAGGCTTTTATGTGCTCTGTAGACTGGTACATTAAAAATTTGGTCCAATCCTGGTTATTTATTAAGCAGTTACTGTGTATTACTTACCTTTTATGCTCAAACTAGAACAAGGCCAAATTTAGAAATTATTAAATTGGTGGCTAAATTACAATCTTGGCTGGATCCTCCTTGCCTATCAGTTTCTTTAAGGAGTTTTCCGTGGCACTACAAAGAGCTCAATTAGATACCAGCTTCTGACTTGAGAACACCCTTGACCACTGTACATTCTGAAGATCATTGTCATGGAAAGTTGGATATCTTGCCTTGGACTTAGTGTGATTTTTATTTATTTATTAATGTTTATTTTTTTAACCATATGAACAGTGGTGCCCTTTTGTCACAGGATGAGGAACAGTAGAACTATATAGTGTACAGATATTGTATGTGACTTACGCTTACTCTCACCAGTCTGACTTGAGAATTTTTGCCTGGAGCTGCTCAGTGGAGTCGTCGTTAGTGAGATGAGGTGCAGCCTCTGGTGCCAGCTTCTGAAGCAGGGGAAATCCTTGTACGTTCTGCGCAGTGCTGCATTTCTGCTGCTGCGATGGTGTGGAGGAGTGCTAAACAGGGCCTGGCAGGCATTCTCCTTCCTTGTATCCAGTGCAGCAGGATGTTAGTTCCACCCCTCAGAAGCACTTGAAGGAAGCGTACTCTTCGCCAGATTGTTAATTGAATAAAGATGGAGTTGGGTATTCTCTAGCTATCAGGTTACGGTGAGCAATTACAATGGTGAACTCCTTAGTTTACAGAAAACAAAGAAAAAGATGAGTGTTTAGATGGTTTCTAATACTTTTATGTGTTCTTGGGCCCTTCATGTTGCTGATGCCCATGAAAAAGAACCAGACAGACTGCAATATTATTTTCTTTTTTAATCATGAAAGCTAATGGGTAGAGGCTGGGACTCTAATGTAAATTTAATAACAGAAGGGTTTCTGAGCTGGAAGGTATTCTGGTCTTTTACAAATGAAACCCTCATGCTTAAATCTCTCTTCAATTGTGATGGCTACGGAATGAAAGGGAGTCTCAGCCCCCACCATTTTCTCATCTCCAGCTGGGACAGGGATTTAGAGTATTTTTCTGTTGTTCTAGAGTGGGAATATAGTAAGACAAACTTTGGAAACTTACTTTTATTTGGAATGAGCCTATTTGCTTTTATTATCAGTTTGTTTAATTTAACTGTGTTTTTCTGATGCTCTTGGGAAATGTCCTTGTTGTGGTGCATGGGAATGGTTAGTCTCAAACTCAGCCCAGACAGCCAAGAGTGCATGCTTTGTCATCCTTCCTGCTAGTCTCTGGTATTTATAATGCACGTGTCACAAGATCACAAGAACAGTATCTTTTTTTTTTTGTTTTTCCATCTGTCTTAGACTTGACCTCTAACTCTTTTGTTTTCATATAGTATTAGTAACCTCTGCTTAGGTAAAATAGGCAAATGTCTCATGTTACTGTATACAGGTGGTTTTTTTTACCTAGAATTAGAAAATTTGGTTTACGTGGTGGAGTTTAGTTGGTGTTTAGATGCTGAACTTGTCTGGGCTTACAAAGGGTCTTTTATTTTAACTTCACAATTCATTGTAAGAGACTGTCAAGTCTGTCTGTTTTGATTTCCCTGAGTTGAGCCTTCTGTGAGTTTGGCAGCAGATTCAGTGAAATTGAGTTAGGAATCCTGGATTTGTATGTTTGGAAGGATGCAGTTCCATGACATGGTAAAACTGTTTTTAGTGCAGTCCTGTTTGTGTAGGTTTCCTTGTTTGGGTTCTTTTTTTGTGTGTTTTGTTTATAAAAGCCATGCTCACATGATGAAATGTATTAGTCTAGGAGAATTCAAACTTTCCCAACCTTTTGTGAAAAACCCTTCAGACTGGCTTTTATCTTGGAACACCTTTTGCTGGATTACATACCTTCCAGCTACTCATGAACAGTGTAAATAATGATATGAATAATGTGATTTCTGGATTAACAGCAATGGGATTGTGCACTCATATCCTGTGTGGGTTGTTGGGTACGTATGGCTGCTAGCAGTAGACCTTGGATCACCTTCTCAGTCGTCCATGCTGGAAGCAGAGAAGCGCCGTACCAAGAAGGATGTGTTTTAGAAGGATGAAGTGTGTTCTGCATTGTGATAATTTTCTTTCTGCTTTTATAGGCTTCAGGCTTGGCACACGCCACCCAAGTATAGCAGCTAAATTCAAGCTGAACGTGTTGTGGCCTCTTTCTCAGAGCTGCAGAAGGAATGCCAGAAGTTGGTTATGAAATGTCATATGAAGTGTGAAAAGGCACTAGAAAGAAATGAAATGTGCAGTAGAATTCCAGGCTTTGCAGTTTGCAAGGAGGGCAGGAGAGGGTGCTGCTGTGGATGTCAAACCAATTGCTTGGTATATTCACCAAGGACAATTTAAGGTTGCTTTAGGGAAATTTGCTGTAGGATATCACTACTGTCCTTCTTCATACGGTGTACTTCATGAGCTGTTACAGCTTTTCTTACAGAATGTATGTATGATTTCAGCCCATCTGCTACGTACTTCTCTAGCTTATCTTTCATATACATTTGGACTTTCTCATTTGACTCTTAACCTGTCTCTCTCCTCTGTTTGCTGGGCTGTGATGAAATAATGGCTTCTTTTTTCTAACCTGTGTTGGTGATGTGTACTTAAAAAAAATCAATCTCTTCTTATTTTTTTTACCTTTTGAGGTTTTGTGCTGTGAAACTGTCCTTGGGTTCTTGGATCTAGCTTCAGGGGACCTGTTTGTGGCAAGTGGTTCTTTCTGCCATGTAATGAGTATAACCAGTAATGAATGTAACCAGTAACTGATGGTGTTTGGCCTTGCACCACAGCAGCTCTCTCCTCTCAGCTTTATTTAACAGAATGTGATATTGATGGTGTGCTATCTTGCACATTGTCTGGCTCGTAACTGCACTTCCAAAAGGCCTCAGGCTATAGACTACAGAGTTCAGCGAACAGTTAATTACAGCACAGGGGGATGTCAGACAGGTAGATAGCTTAGATTGTGCTTCAAAACGTCTTCTGCTTCTGCATGATCTCTGCTTTTGAATATGAAGGTTGATGGATTTTCTTGCAGAGCTTAAGCACCTTTCATAGAATCACAGAATGGCTTAGGCTGGAAGGGACCACAGAGATCATCCAGTCTCAAGAAATGCTACCTGTGCTTGTGGTAATATTACATGGCATCTTACCAGCGGGAGGAATGTTCATATTCAGGGAAGAGCTCTGAACAAGTTGTCGCCTGATTAGCTGCAATATGAGCTGTTCTGCACTGTGAGCTGTGTAGGCGTGTGCTGAGCCTCTCCTCCTCAGCAAGGTTTGCTTCTTCAAATCACTGCATTTGCCATGGGATAAAAACACGCGTGTGATTGTGTTCCACTTAGTGGCTTCTCTGTCTGGATGTTGAGCCTGAAAGTCTAATCCTCTTTCAATGTAACCAAGTTGCATGAAGTTGCGTTAAGCTTAGATCAGATATTAGGAAAAAAAACTTCACCAAAAGGATGTAAAGCCCTGGAACAGGCTGCCCAGGGAAGTGGTTGAGTCCCCATCTGTTTCTGGAGTGATTTGAAAGCCATGTAGATGTGATGTGTAGGAACATTGTTTAGCGGTGACCTGGCAGATCTGGGTTAACAGTTGGGCTCGATTTTAAAGGTCTCTTCCAACCAAAACAAATCTGCAATGTTCTAAACATTAGAAGTGATTTTCAAAGTCATGACTAGGTACAGAAATGGAGTGCGCAGTAAAATATCTCAGAAGTAAATCCATAATCCAATTTTTATGGGGGAATAAACAGTTACCAGAGAGTTTATAGACAAGGCAGTTGCTTCTACTGAGCAGGACACACACATCAATATAAGTAGAGATGCTAGAATGTGCTATATTTAGTGTGTTTAGTGACATCACTATGTAATGTGATGATTAGTCATGGATTATGCAAATGCATGTAAGATAGCAAATATAAAAGCCATATGGTTTTTCTGTTTTAATTTTCAAGCTAGTAAGATTTTAGAACTTCCAAGGGTGATAAAGTTCAGCTGGCTTTGAGTACCACTGGAAACATGAACACTCTTTTAACTTGTGGAAAATACTATACCTTACGAAGTAAAAGCCTGACTGAAAACAAACTAGGTAGAGAAGAAAGAAGTACTTCCAAAATTGCTGTACGAATCAAATGAAGTTTTAAGAGGCAAGCTTGTGCTTTATTATCCTGCTTGTAAAAGGCGTTGTGATGTGTTCAAGGTGGTGAAAGTCCTTTTGTGATCAGATTTTGTTGTAATTACCTGCGCAGGCCTCTCTACTCATTCAAGACTCATGACTCCAGTCAGTTATTTCTTTGGTATCCTCCCTTGTTCTCAGTTGGCTTCTTTCTTTCTTGGTCTGTTCAATGTACCTTCTTCATGTTTCATATTACTTTTCCTTATTTTTTCCTGTAACTTTTACATTTCATCTGCATATTTTACAATTCTTTCCTTTTGATTTATCCAAAGGGTGGAGTGGAAAAACTCTGTTTCATGGGACAGATTAAGTATGCAAAAAGCTAACAAATCACTTAAATTATGCTCATAGGACTACCTGAAGGCAGAGAGTAGAATATACAATCTCAATAATGAGCAAATTGGCCGAAGAAATCCATTGACACGCTATTTTTAAAGAGGAAATAATTACGGAAAGAATGACTTTCTATGCTGGTCTTATTTCATCGAAGTTCAGCCTGCGGTTAAAAAGTGTCTCATTTGAACAGTGGTGTGTTTGGTAATATTGGGTCAGTCTGATGCTTGGTTTCAACACAGAGATTTGCTTCCATTTTGCTTGGTAGCAATGGTTTCCTACTATGCACTGCATACATGATAACTATACCAAGAGAACTGATAGGCAGAATAGAGCTGGCATCTTGGTGTCTCGGATGCTTCAATTTATACTGTGTAAAAGATGGTGGAGTATGCTCTGATTGCAAGGGTGATTTGAAGTAGTATGATTGTTGCTTATAAAGTCAATCATTAAGTGAGTGTTACTCCTTGGCAGTTATTAACTTCATGTTTACGTCATATTGATTATCTGAAAAAAAGTTTAGAACTGTCTGATATTTGCATGTTACTAATGTGGGTATAATGGTGAGGGATATCTGTGGTAAACCTCACCAGTAGGTGTAGGGTTGCCCTCTATTAATCTGTATATATTGAAGAGTCTGTGAGCAGCTTTTTGTAATGAGAATGATTAATTTCTACTCTGTTATTAACCATTTCAGAAAGAAAATAGTGGATAAACTATGATTTCACCCAAATGAGTTTGTTTTTCTAGTGTTTTGACTGGATTCATGACTTAGACTGTTCAGAAGATTGACTTGCTTAAGAAACACAACTGCTTTTTAGCTGACATGTAGGATTTTATGAAGTAGTTGATCACAGCTGCCAATTGCCAAGGTCAGTGGGATGTTCCATGTTGGCAGTCCCCATAATAGGCGCATAGATTAATCTGAAAAAAGGTGGTGGAAAGGGAGTGACAACGGGGGACAAAAGCAGTTTTCAGTTCAGTTAATGTGATTTAAAAGGTATTCTAAATGCAAAAGTGTCTGCTGTGTAAAATTAGGTCCAAGACAGGCTTTGTGTGTCGGTCAGACTTCTAACGTATCTTGGGGTTTCTTGTGTGTGTTTTTCCTATTGAGCTTTCCAAGTAAAGATCAGAACCCTGGTCAAGGAATGGGAAAAGAAGTATGCAATTACTGTAGTGTGCATTTTTTTACCATTTATTTTTACGTGAAAGACAGTAATTAAACTTTCATGATTTGTCAGCTTCTCTAGGGAAGCTGGTGGGAGGAAAGAGACCAGGGGTTTAATCTTGGTCTTGCTGAACTCAGTGGGAGTTTACCATTAATTTCTGTTGAGGAAGGATCATACCCTAAGTCAGCAGATGAAATAAATAATGCTGAAGTCTTCAGCTTGCTATTAATTCATGATTGTTTTTTTATCATTAAATGGGAGGGAGATTGTCAGATCAGATGTTTTATCCCCAAGCATTGCTGTGCATCTGCAGCAAAACACTTGACCATCTTAATTCTTCTCTGTGATCCCGTTTACCCCCGTAAAACAGAGAAACTCATGTCCTGATAAGAAGAGCAAGTTGGCAAAATAACCTTTAATCCTTATAGTCAGCAAAAGAGCACTCAGAAGTTGCAGATGCTTGGGAATATTGCAAGATAGGATGGGAATACCCAGTTCTTGATTTCTGTGGTGGTCCAGGTAGACTTAATCATTGAAAGGGCAGAAAAGTAAAGGAGATGTAGATGTAATTGAAGGATAAGTTTGCCCTTTGTTAGCACATGTAAAAACATGCCCCTTAGGTGAAATATGGACTTGTGTTAATATTGCTAATAGTGATCTAATGTAGTTTCGGGGATTTGAGTAGTGACCCGCTCACAGGGACGCTTTCACTTACTCAATAAACTGGTGCATCCATTTAGTTTACAGCAACTTCTGAAAACAGGTTGCATCTCTCTGAATTTGTTCCAACGTTAAATGGACTGAATATTTTCATTTCTCTGCCTGTAATCCTTTGGTATGATAAAAACAAACTCTTCTGTGAGAATATTGGTGCCTTCTCTACATAAGTTTAGGTAAGGCAGTTAGATGGATACATTGTCTTGCAGTGATGCTTTAGTTAAAATGGGAAAGGTAAAAATAATTTAACTCAAAGCAGGGGCATATCCTGTAGTTGTGACTCAAGCCTAGGCCATAGCATCAGTTCAAAGTGACTTTGAAAGACATGAAAACCATTTGGAGTGTCCTGATGAATGTAATTGGGAAGTAAAACATGCAATACTTTGTGAGAAGGAAGATGTGGTAAAACCACAGGTCTCAAGTACAGACCTCAAAGCTATGTTTCTGTCAGAACCATGCAACACTTGCTGCATCCCTGGTTTTACAAGTGGGAAGCTTCAAAGGGGCAGGCTTTGAATAATAAATGTGCTTGTTACATCTTTCCAAGTGGAAGATAATGACCCGCACATGTTGACTCTGAATTGGAAGTACTTCTAGCTCTGATCGTAGTCAAAGGTGGGCTCACAGAAATGAGGCTTTGTCTCCTGTGATGAGCGAGTGGCAGAACAGTTGATCACTCAGGGTTGCAGATGATAGTGTTTTTAATATCTCTATAAGTCTGGGTATGTCCTTTTCGTCAATGACATGCTCAATGGGCACAGGAAACTTGACATTATTTTCACCAATTTGAGCCATGTTTACTGTGCTTATGGCCTTATTCAGTGCTAACTCAAGTAAGAATCCATTGGCAGGCTTTGTTGTAAGAACAATGGAAAATTCAAATGCAGTAATGATAAAATTATGAAGTCACTTTTCCATGTTCACAGTAATTTCTTGAACTGGAAGATGTGGTTCCCAGATATCTTGTACTCAACGTTGTCTGTTGGGTCTCAGTAATTCTTGCAGGAACCAGAATCAAAAACTTTAGTAAACTCCCTACACACTTAGAAAACACCCAGTATTTGACAATTACTAAATCACTTCAACTTCTCCAGGCCCCCAGAATTAAAATACTCTCAGCAAAACATGTTTTATGAGGAAGAGAGCTATTTGTGCTTTTGGCCTTAAACTGAGAGCCTTGGTGAACTGTGCACATGGCTAGGAACTGGCTAATGTGGAAAAAAATCCCAGACATTTGAGATGCTGCGGTTTTTCTTCAGCTGAGAACATGCCCATCTGTTTATACAGAAAACTGGGGTGAAGGAAAAGGGGTAGTCCAAGCCCTTATGCCTGTTCTGCAGGCATAGTTGGAAACAGAAGGATGGCAGTTGTGCGTCATTGCTGGCCCTTGAGTAATAGCTGCTGGTAGGCAGTGTTGCAACTCCCCCTTCTTTTAAGGGCTTGTTTTCTTTATTGAGATACTGGAGACACCTGACCCTTTGTGGTACTTCAGTGGGCCAGTGGGTGACTAGGAAAAAGGTAAAATGCAAACTAGTAGTTTTCTAGAAGAACCTCCCCAGGCTTTGTTTCTGTGGTGTGAAACACTTTGACATGAGAGATGGTAATTACTTTCATTCCAGATTGGCACCAAATCAGCACTACTGGGGTTTTTATTTTTGTTTTTTCTTGGTGGAGGATTGGTAAAGGCATAAAACTACAACTGAGCAACACTTCTGTTTGGTATATCTTAAGGCTTAGGAAGCAGATGATGGTTTGGAATGGTTTTTCCCTTTTTCTGAGTGGATTTTTTCATGAGCAGTGAACTATTGAGTGGTTATGCCACTATCAACCAGCCCACGCTGCTTGTCAACACCAGCAATTTCTGTAACCCTCCTTGGCTGGTTACTGATCAGCTGTATGATCATAGCTCTTTGCCTAGAATTGCTTTTTATTTTTTAAAGAGCAGACAGTTCTCCCTACGTGAATTGTACCGTTCTTCAAAAGAATTTACTCAGAAGGGAGGGCAGGACAAATCCTGAACAAAAAGGAACAACTTAAGTGGTTAGAAGCACATGATATATGTGGACCTTGTTCTATAGGGACTCCACGCTGGCCTGCCGAAGTCAAGCAGGAAATGGAAACGGAGAAGAGAAATTCTTGGCTTCTGAGTCGCACTGAAGGGTTAAGCCACAGTCAAGCCATGGATGCCTTCTAAATCTTTCTAGTAGGATCCTGTAAATTGGATGTGATGGAACAGAGCACTTTGTCAATGGGAAGTCCAGTCCTGATCTGGAGTCACGTTAGATTCGCTTGCCCATTTTATCCAAAAGACTTGTTCAAAATTGTGGTGTTTCTCCTGTCACAAGCTGAACTGTAGGAATTCCGCTTCAGCTGAGGTTACTGAAACCCAGAGGGAAAGCTGCTTTAGAGACCCCTTACAGGAGAATGTTCTGAGAAAATAGTTCTTTCAGTACTGTGATTTGAAACTCATGCTTTTCATTAAGACAAGCTGCAGGGCGCTTGGAGGGCTCTCACTGACAAAGGTCTGCGTTAGCTAGGAAACACTGTGAATCCACCACCTGGCCATACAGGGTTAAAAAGAAAAGTAGGAAAAGAGCAGGGAGACTCAAATTATGTATCTGTTAGCAATTTGAGAGCCACATAATTGAAGGGAAAAAAAACCCCTGTACTGAGATGATTTTTCAGGAAACCAGCTATCCTGAGAGACTGACCATTGCAGTGTGACATTAGAACACTGCCTCCTAATACTTTCATTTAGGGATATATATTTTTTCTTAATTAAGGCATGCAGTCAAACAAGAAAAAGAAAATCAGTGTTGTACAAGTGTAAGGCTTCTTATTCTTTTGGGCAAAATCAAAGAAAACCTGTTGGCAGACTTCATGTTCTTTACTAGGTGCAACATGTAGCACTGGTAGTATTCCCGTCTGAATGATCTCCTTTTGTAAACTGAGCAGTTTTTGTGCAATGGAAAGAAAATATACACAGACTCTGTGACTTAAAAGCCTTAAAAATTGCTTTTGCTTTGAAGTATCGATTATCAAATCAAAATTACTTTTCAGTTTTAACATGGCTTCTGCAAAAAATCCTGTGAAAATACATTCTCTAATGTTATGTGGATATATTCTTGAGGCACTATTTCTCATCTAGTCTCAATACTAGTTCTGATGAAACTGGGAAAAAAGTTTTTTTTTCCAGAAAAAAGACAACTGAGGAATGGCTTTTGAGAGAAATATTTATAAGCATATACCTGGAAATATGCAGCTGTTCTTTGCCTTTAGCAAAATATATTGAGGAGAGCAGATTGCTTGATTGACACAGACTCCAAATAGGAGGAGCTTAGTTATTTTGAGAATTGCTTCTGTCTCTATTGGTTTTGACAAGACTCTATCTATTGGGGAGAGTATTAGCTGCTTGGCTGGTAGTTAATTCAAGTTCTTAATTAAAAAAAAAAAATCAAAAAAAAATCTTGCAAATGTAAAACAACTACTGGAGAGAGTTTGATTACCCAGTGGAGTACTGATCAGGTTTACAATATTTCTTGGAACCTCGTTCACAACAGGCCTATTAAGACTGCTTGATCTAAGGTCACATGTGCTTTTCTTCAAGTAGGTAGCAAGTCATGTGGCTTTATGAAATCTTTAAACCATGAGGAAAATGCTTGCTTCTAAGGTACGCTTCTAAGGTAGCAGAACAAAAATAACTCGTTATCATAGCAAATTCAAAATGAAGTCATAAAGTGCTTTAGCCTTCTAGAGCTGCCAATGAAAACAAGAACTGTAAAATTGCTTTCTCTGACCTACTGTCTCGCAGGCGATCTTGCACTCATTTACAAAAGTTATCCCAGAACAAAGCAAATATGCTTGGTGAAATACATATGGAGACTGAGGCTCCCTTTAAACTTCCTGACTTAATCCAACTTTGCCTAGCTTGCTCTTAGCCTTCCTCCATCTCTGACACACATCTGAAAAGCCCCTCAGTGCTGTGCAGCTTGCTGGTTAGAAATAGCTTTGAAAAATAAAATACTAACAATTAAAATAACTGTATAGCTTTTTGTTTAATAAAGCTTGGAACTCTGTCTTAAACAAAGAGGCCTAAAAATCAATATGGCAGTGCCAAGTTTTCTGCTAACAGGGTGTTTTGTCTGTCCCTGGGACCTGTGTCTTACAGCACCAATACCACAATTACGAAGTGCAAGACCAGGGTAGCTAAACTTTTACCTTGCTGACAACAAAGAATGTGCCAGTTGCAATGTATTAGTCTTGCGCTTGACAAGCTTAAGGCACAATAATGAAACAGTTGCATGGGAAAACTGGTGAAGTAATCAATCAGGTCTGTGCTTTAGTCTGTTCATGCTTGTAGCTAAGAAACTCAGACTAAAAGGATGGGGAAGAAAAGATGATGGGTCATAGCTTTTCTATCTCCTCTCTTTAATCATAGTGCTTTACTAGGTTAGGAGACTGACCTCCAGGCAGTGGAGAGGGCAGTGGCTTCTGTGCAGAGCCTCAAGACTTACTTCCCCAGGTTTCCCTTTTCCCTGAAGCTTCGAAAGTATTTTACTGCGAGGCTTACAGCAACGCAAGCTGCTGCTTATTTCCCAACCTGACTCCTATTTAATTCCTTTAAGCAGTTGTTCTTGGTCACAATTTCATCTTTCATCTGAGTTTCATGTAGCCATTTACCTTTCTTTCCACTAAGGTACAGCAAATGAGAATAATATTTTATCTCCAGTACAGGTCTGTGGGAAATTGACCTCTGTTTATTGTGTGCCAAATGTTTTCTGTTTGTTAGATGATTTTGCCTTTGTAGAAGCAGACTGTGCTGTGTGCAAATGCCTTTTAGTGGAATAATTACTGTTGCAATCTTAATTTGCCCTTCTAGACATCAAAAAGTATCTGTAATATCTTTGGATAATTAAATCTTTGTTCAATACAATATTTTTATCTACTTGGATACACCATTCTGTAGTAAAGGGCACCGGTCTGTATAGCAGAAATCAAACTGTTACTAGTAAGAAGAATTAGTACTATTAAGAGCCTTGAGGAATCTCAAGATTCCAAAAATGTAAAACAAAAAAGATTATACAGTTATTGAAGAAATCTTATATGGTGTGAGGGGCTGAGAAACTCATGATTTCATTTAATCTACTGTGGTGTTGGCAAGAACTCTTGCAAAAATTATACGTTGATTTAAAAATGATTTTTGACCTTACTGGAATTCACTTCTTAGTGATTTTCTTAGATGGATCGTGGCTGCTGTGGGAAACTTCCAGTAGTGTAGTCTAATCAATACCATCAGTTTCCAGATACTTTCCTTATGCCTCTCCTGTTTCAAGCGAGGTCTAAAATTATTAATGGGTACAATTTCTTGGTAACAACTTGATATTTATTTTTTAAAAGTTTAATGTGATATGGCCACTTCTGAGCTGCATTAACATTTCCATTTCATTAATCATTGAGACCCAAGATGGGTGGCTCCTTACGTGGTTTTTAAATTTTTTTGTTTGTTTGTTTTTAAATTATTTTTTTTTTTGTTCTCCTCAAGGTCTTGGTTTTGGGAAGTAGACACATATAAGTAGCTTGCATGTTAATGAAAATTGGCTTACTTTCTCCAGGGAGTGTAACAAATTCAAACTAAAGGTTCATTTTTTATGCTCTTCACTAATGAGGACTTTTATTTGTATAACTTCAAACAATGTGTTAGTTCTGCACTGATACTTTGTGTACACAGTTGCTCCCTAGGAACAATTTTTAAATGCATGATATCTGAAAAAAGTGTTGTACACTCCTAATTATAAACATAAAAACTTTTCAAATGATAGAGTGCTTTTATTAAGGAAAATAACTTTGACTACTTGGAGGGAAATGTTCTCAGTGCATGGGTGGGGGAGAGGAACTGAAAGTTTGACAATGGTAAGTGATCTTGTAATGCTTTTCAGAAGCACTACTGCCTAAAAATGTTTGCGTATCTTGAGGATTATAGTCTCCATTATTCACGGGAGCTCTCTTCTGCACTGGACATGAAGGCCAACAAGAGTTTGGCATAAGAGTTAGGAGTTACTAGTTTTAGTGAAGTGATGAAGAAAACTTTATAAGGTAGAATGGAAGCTGAAGTTCCAGTGGAAATGATATATGGAGGCAGCAAGCAAAATAATGTTTTTGATGCAGAAATGACTTGCATTGAGATAAATCACCAGTAACACTCACAAGTATTTTATCTTCATTGATGTTAAGACTCTCAAATGACTCTTCATGGTGCCTTTCCCTTATATGGAAAAGTTTGCTAGTGTACTTAGTGGGATTGACTTCAAAAGAAATAGCTGTGGCCTCACCTTGTAAATATTTGTTGTTGGGGTAATTCCTCTGAAGAGTAAGCTTTTTGTCATAACTTCCAGTGCTTTAGTATTTACCCCCAACTTCCTATCCTCTGTTCCACTTTGTTTAAATGCATGAATACCCTTTACAACAGTCCGTGACTGCTTATGCGGTTTTATGTTCTTACTCAGCTCCTATTCCTCTTATCCCTTCAGCCGATAAAAGATTGTGAGACAAGTCACTGCATAGACCTAGTTATGTTTACACGTTGTCCTAGAAATAGCTTCATGCTTGTGCCCCAGCTCATGCTTGTCTAGAATCCAAACAGCTGGCATTTAAGCCTGCCTCAGATACAGGCTTTAGATAAACCCTGAAGCGTGAGGGGAAGAAAATGCCTGAGTGCCTTGGGTGGACCTGGTCAAGCAGCACGTGATGTTATGACCAGGAACAGCAAGGGGTCATGGTTGCCTCAGCCCTCACCCGATGTATTATGTGATCCTGTGTTCCATAATCAACACGGGGCAATCCCCTCTGGAGAGGTCTCACAGAATGAGGTAGCATAGGGCAAGGAGATAATGCTGGGTTTTGATGCTGTGAATGCACACAGAGCAGCTTCAGAGAGCATGTTATACCCTAGTCTACTTCTGGGCCATACTGCACAGGAGGTAAATGAGACCAGAGTCCTGGAGTGTTTTTCTAGGGCTAGTGAAATTGTATCTGTGTCTACGTAGATATGAATACCAATGTGGAGGTTTGTGTGCAACAGGAGCAGGAGGAGATGGTAGTATTACAGCCCTGGGAAGCATCCTGAGAGCTCGCTAAGCAGAAGAACAGTTGTTTAACATTATCTCTGTTTAGAAGCAATTATATTGAGGAAAATGCAATTCAGATCAGACCTTCTGAAGCTTGTTAAGGCTTGTTCATTAGTGCTGTATCTTCCCATGAGGTTTCTCTGGTCAGAAGTCACGTCGGTTCTGGTTTGCCATTGCACCTCCAGATCTTGTATAAATTGATAAAAAAAGTATTCAAGAAGCATAAATTAATTTATTTTTCCTAGTTGTGGTTTTGCTGCTGTAATAGAGGAAATGCTGACTGTATTCTTAGCAGCTCTGCTGCAAAGGGTGGTTCTTAGCAGCACGGAAAACATAACTTTTGCAACCAGGCCGGCTGGGGCTGCCTGTCTGTCATCCAGCACGGTTCCCCATCGTAGAAACTGATACAGCCAACTGCTTTACCACCGGTGCAGCTCTGGGAAAAGATTGCAGAACAAGTCCAAAGGAGAGTTATTTCCTTTCTTACTGAGGTCTTCA
This sequence comes from Actenoides lindsayi, assembly GCA_025331215.1. Taxonomy (NCBI): domain Eukaryota; kingdom Metazoa; phylum Chordata; class Aves; order Coraciiformes; family Alcedinidae; genus Actenoides; species Actenoides lindsayi. The sequence goes on from WTSP01009783.1 coordinate 149,037, forward strand.
TCTAATCCTGGCCTGAAACTGTGGTCTTATTCTTAATCAATGTTGCTTAAATGGGTTAAGATGAGCAAAAACTGGTGTCTGTTCTGCGGCAGTTTTCTTCAAATTATCTGTTGCTTTGGCAATTTGGTACCGTGCAGGAATTAAATTCTTACACAAAAAACTGTTGTACAAAGTCGATGCTTGTACAAGAATGTTAATCTTGAGATATTCTTTTCTATTTATATCTGTGGAAGAGTGTTTTTTGCATCTGGTTTTGACAATTCAGATAATCATCTGACTTCAAAATATTAGGACAATTGGAAAAGTACCATGAAAGATTTAATGTTCAATTACTATATTTTAAACCCAGAAATAGTAGACTAGAAGCTTATATAGAAACATTTTTCCAGTTAACTTTCTAAGCAATTAGAGATTTTTTTCCCCACATTCTACTAATTTCCAAGGGATTATCTTTTAGTTATTTGTTTTGTCTAACTCAGGAATGTATGTGATAATCAAGTGCAGAAGTTGCTGGTATCGAAGAATCAAACCCTTGTTCTGCAAGTCTTGTTACAATACACTTTTTTATCTTTCTGGTCCAAAATGATACTCATGCACTGGATGACCTTGGAAAATACCAAGTGTAAATGGAATTCTCATGAAAGAGCTCTGATTTTGGATGTCTCCTGCATGTTGTGGGCAATAACAGCTGTACAGGGGGCACACCTTTGGAATTTCTGAATTTTATCCATGTTGTGCAGAAAACAAATGCACTGTTAACTAATCAAATGCACCGAAGGGGATGTGCTACTATTAAGTTATAGCTGTTGTGACTGCTATGAGAAATGATTTAAAAAATACTACGAATGCAGAAGGAAAATGCACCAGGGTGAAGTTAAGCATCTTGGTCCCATGGTCAGTGGCCTTTCAGCTGCCATTTTGGAGCAAGTGAAGTAATACTGAACAGGGTAATTATAGTTAAGCTGTACCTAGAGTATTTTAGTGAATAAGAAACTGAAAGGGAAAGGATGTACAGGCCATTTGGCTCCGTGGAGCTCTCATAATGTGTTGTAATAGATCCATTTTTCATTGTTTTGGAGGAAAGAAAGAGGTGGGATTTTACTAGTGCAGCCAGTTCCAAGGGAGAATATAGAAGCCAGTGGCTGAACATCTTGACACTCGGCCGGTTCTGCCTTGTCTTCCAATAGCAATTTTGCAGCAGAGGTTTCAAGAACACGTGCCTGGTCTCTGTGACCTGTCGCGATGCTTTTTGCTTTCAGGGTTATGCATTTGTTACTTCAGTCAGTTCACAAAGACTGTTACACTGCCTGCATAGTTTACCATATGCTTCTCTGGAATCAGTTTCCAAGGAGAAGCATGTATCCGTACATCTGTAAGTTACGTGACTGAAATTACCTTTGAAATTACCAGTTGCCTATCATCACTAGTTTTTTCTCTATTAAGAGTGGCAAAGAGGAAATTGAAGTCTTGTTCTTAATTCACCTTCTTGGTTCTTTGAAATCTTGTTAAATTACTTCCAGTGTTGTCACGTAACACGGGCTCCTGTAGTACTTGCCCCTCCGGTGCCTTTTGAAGCAAGAGAAATGCTCAAAGCTCTTTGCCCAAATGGAATGCGTGTTGAAACTTGCTGCACTAGAGGGGAGCTGGAACAGCTGTTTGCTGTGTGTGGGTAAAAGGAAAAATTGAGTCTCTGGACTTTTAGGTTTGTTAGCAATATTACATTGGAAATGGTAGGCTCAAACCTGAAATATAGTAGCTTGAAGTCATAGATCCTAACTGTGTAATGTAACTGAGCAGGCAGGGTGCCTCACCCATGTAAAGTCCTAGGGAATTAAAAGCTCCGAAGTATTTTGTAGAAAGCAGTTGCTTCCTTTAGAAAAGAAAAAAGGAGAAAGAATCTCAGCACTCCATTGTACATTGTGGATAGATGACACAGTGATATATGAGAATAGCCCTGCTTTTGCTATTATCAATTCCCAGCAGTCGCAGGGAACTGGAGTCCACTTCCTGCTGGCAGGCAGTCTGCCCACGCTTGAGACTGTGGAGGATTGGGCCCAGCATGGCATTTCTGCTCCAGAGTTTCTACAGTTCTTTTGTCTCAAAATATTTTCTTAACACACCAAAAAACTTGTAAATAAAATCTGATTCAGGCTACAGGTGAAAAAAAAAAAAAGTGCTTTTATCGATGATCTGATGACCCAGTCACTTTAAATTTAAGATGATGTGAAGACTTCGGTTGGGAGGATTTTGGTTGATGATGCAAGGTGTGTGTGTGTGTGAGTAGGGGTAAGTGATAAAGAAGTGACTAAAAAAGGAAATTGAGAAGAAAATTGAAGGTGATATCTGGCAGGTATGTTGGGAGAGATGGAGGAAACAGACCTTGGAGATGAAGAGGATGGAATGAAAGAGAAAATGGTTTGGGAAGGAAAAAAAAAAGAAAAAAACCTTAACTAACAGGTTCATAGACTTCTCTGGAAGAAGTAGCTTTGCGAAATTGAGGTCCTGAATGTGTAGCAACAGTGCTGACAATATTTGGTGTGGGGTATGGAACTGGGATGCTGGAAGTGGAACTAGCTGTTCTGGAAGGGGAGAAGAATGCACACGGAATTGTGGACAGGGACGTTTGAAGTGCATCACTTCAGAAAGCTTGAGTGGGTGTTTTTGTAGTGTTTTGTTTCATGTTCAGGGCCCTGTTTTGGGGTGAGTGGTCACAATTTGATGCTGTAGCTTTTTGTGTGTTTCCCTGAATCCACTGTAGTTTGTAGATGGACGTAGCTGTAAAACAGATGAAAACATGTACTTAATTTTCTTACCTTTCTTACTAGTGTCATGTACTTATTATCCTTCTTTCCCTTTCCACTGCTTTTGTTAGGTATCTGGTTGAGTTGGTTTTGAGGATCACAGTCCCTCCTTCTTGCACGGATAACTTGTAAGCCTTGATATAGGCTTGGAGTGTGGCTGTACTAAGAAGCATCCTGTGTAAATGGTTTCATCCTTACTGAGAAAATTTAGGTTTTTCTTGTATGTCCTATTCTTGCTATTATTTAAATTTTGTCTACCTTACATTACTCAAATGTTATTTTGCTTTATAGGTGTCTCATCAAAATTTTCCTCTCCTTATATCATTTACAGCTGTCACTGAAGATGGTTAGGGATAGCCCAGTAATGCTGGTGGAGAGCCTAGGAAAATACAACTCAGCTATTAAATATCTATTTTTCTGAAATAAAAAAGATTTAAGGAAGTGGTGAATAATATAATAAATCCTAAGCTATTAACAAGACTGTTTTACTGTCAAAATCCCCATTAGACACACATACCACTACAGGATTGGTAAATTAGGAGCTGTGTAAACTGAGATCCTACTCTGAGAGGAAAAGAAAGATATGTGCTGAAGCCAACTTCATATTGGCAATGCATAGTGCATCACGTAATAATTATAATACTCGAAGTTCCACTTAAAAAAAAAGAAAATTAAAAAAAAATAAAATCTAGTCTGGTTAGTCTGTCATGTACTGACTGATTATACTTCACCAGCCCTTGCCTTAAAAGGAAAGCATGTGGGAAGATGCTTTGTTGTTATTTCAGGCTATTATTTCAAGGAGGGATGTGATCAGCTGCCAGACTAGATTTTGGTAAATCCTCTTTATTGAATAATATATGGGATAGACCTTTTACCTCTTCAGCAAGCTGTCCTTCAAGAGCTCCAGGTTCTCCATGGCAGTAGCCTTCCATAGAAGACTGTTTGGAGCCAGAGTGCTGGCCTGCCTTGTCGGCCTCTGGGTTTACATCTCCCCTCTGCTGCACATGGTTGTGCTTCCTCTTTTGCATGGTGCTGTTTGACTGTGTTTAAAAGGAGATCAGCAGGGCACAGCGAAGAAGCTCATGTAGCCGAAAAATGATGTATTAAGATAGGGCTAAAAGAAAAAACATCAAAGGTCTGAAAGATCTTGGAAATTTTAGGAAACTGTTGGGAATAGTTGACCATCAGTGCTTGAGGAATATAAAACTGGGGGAAGAGGAAAGACCTGTGAGTCTGTTTAGCCCAGGACTCGTACTAAACAAAACAGCTAAGAAGTCTGTGCCCTGACCTAAGGACTTGGCATTTGAGTCCCTTCCAGAAGAGCATTCTGCTGAAAGAAGGATCTGGTTCCCGCTGATCCTTTCTAAAGCAGCTGTGGCTGAGTGAATGTCTTTGAATCATAGGAGGATTTCTATAAGATACAGGCTTTTAGATCCTGGGTAGTAGCGTGCAACAGAACATCATCCGTGTTTAGGTCCTGTGTCTGAAAGTGCAGCTCATGATGGGACGGCTCTGATTGTAGTAAAAAGTCAGTCCCCATCCTCATGCTTTGATGGGCATTGCTTACGTTATGGCAGCAGTTACTAGGGGCTGCCATGAGTTCGGCATGGAGACTCTGCAGACCTTCTGTAGGAAAGGAGAAACACAGCTCATTCCAAGGGGCTGAAATCCCTATTCAGGCACCAGGAAATGGCATTTTCTTCCCAAGGTTTTTACTCCAGAAAGTTACTGCATATGCACTGTACTGGGTAGGTTTGTTGTTATCCTCCACCCTGGATGGACTCTGAGCTGACTGTAGATTGGGTGATGACTGATAACACGGTGAAGAGGATTTAAGGTCTGACTAACTCTCCTTTATCCGTAATTTTGTTGTTCAATGCAGTATAAAATCCTAATGCTGATCTACTCTGACTCAAACAGCAGAGATGTGCATAATGTAGAACAGGCACACCAAGAGCTTTAAACAAGTAAATAATATGGCTTGTTGTCTTGCTTATGGGATACCTGTTTTCTCACGGTTCTTGTTTCTGATCTCACTGAATAAAGCTAAAAGTTACTATACGGAGGGATAAATGAAGAATGAACACTGGGGAACTGTGCAGAAGAAGGCAAATTTTACATGCCTTCCACATGGTACTCCTGTTATTGAATTCTGATGTGGCAGGACGGTTTTGCGCCTTTTTTGTCTCTCAGGAGGATGAACTTACTGATTGATTGCTTGGTCTTATGATCTAATCCCATTGCCCACAATGTCTGCAGTTTGGATCATGTAGTACTGTAAATTGCTGGCTACTGCAGAGCTCCTACCAGGTATATTATGCACCTCTTTGGAGTGAGCTCTCTGTAATTACTTCGTGTGAGTTGATTTTATAGACCACAAAACGTAAGCCAGGTTTGAGGTTACAGTGAGCAATAGTTTCAGACTTTCTATCGTAGTTACTCTGTTCAAGCATTTTTTTCCCCCTTCAAGGAGATGAAGTAGAGTCTGAAGAGTTTTCTGTTCATTAAAATGAAATGCCTTGATCATGCTTCCCCTAAGCCAAGTAATATTTCCACTGGAGTTAACAAGAGGGTTTTTGAGTATCATGTGAGGATGAAGCTCTCTGTTTGCAAAAGCATCATTCATAACTCTCTGCAATCTGAGGATCAGAGACCGCTGCGATGTGCTGGAGTGAAAGTAAACGGATTAACACTTACTGAGCTTAAAGTCTTGACCCTAAATCCTTTAACCGTGTTAAGATACGTGCAGTTTTCATTAGTAATGAATTCAATAATCCCTGTTTTGGTTTTCTGTGTTCTCATTGCATGGGTACATCGTGATGTTACTCACGTTATAATAATAATACTACAAATGACAGTGCTGCTTCTGCTTCATTTTTGGTCACAAACACCCCTGTAAAAGAAAGTGGGCTTTTTCTAATTACAATACAGAAGAGCACTTCCGGAAGTCATCAGGACAAGCTGTAATTAACCTAAACAGACATCAAGGTTAACTTCTCTTGGCAAAACTCTGTGGAAAAGCAATTTGAGGAATATATGAGGAATTAGTGACTTCAGAGATTTTTTGCCCCAGGGATAAAAATTCTATTGGCAGGTGAATGTCTGTGTGCTCTCCTTCAGCATTCCTATGGGAAAAATCTATCCCTATGCTTTAAACTATTAACCTCTCCTCTATTTGTTAAGACCTTGGGTGGCTGAGTTTATAAGAGAAGAGGGAACAGTTAGGAAAACAAGCAAAGCTTATTTTTCCAATGTAACAAAAAATTAGAACTGTTGTCTGCAGTTTTACCAAAGGCTCTCATGTGTCTGTTTGTGTGAGATTCTCCAAAATTGTGTGGTTTCATTGAACAAAAAAGGACCTGGGTTGGTTTTTTTTATTTCTTTCCACCAAAGAATATGTTAAAAACCCGCAGGGGCAGGGGAGGAAGCCATGAAAAATAAGCTGCTGTGAGGCTTGGAAGCCTAACATAATTTTTTCCCTATCAGAACTTTTGGGCTGAATTCTGCTTTGACTTTCACCCAGTAGAATCCCCTTGATTTTAGTTAGGATGCTTCCAATGGAAGCCACATCAGAGTGTGGCCATTTGCTTTTAAGCTGGCAATAGGTTTGAAAATACTCAATACCAGAGAAACTGCAGTTGCTATGATTTTGAATGTGTGTGTTACTGATACTCCAGGAATTGCTACATTTCATCAAGTCTGCTTAGGGGATAAGAAAATGAACTCCATTATTTTTTAGAAAATGCCAGATGTTGTCATAGTATGTCACACACTTCTGTCAGTGAAATGTTTTTTAACAACAGTACTAATGCGTGGTATTATGCTGATGTTGTACAAATAACTAGATGTCAACCTTCATATCCTCAGCAGATTTCTTCTTTTATAGCTGTGTCTGTTTAGATATTAAAGTTATTTTTAAAAAGTCCATTTAAAAAGGAAGTGGAAATAGGGACTTGCTGAGTGTTAGAAATGCGAAGGTCCTAAGAAAGGACTCGCAGTAGACGCACTAGTGAAGCGGCAATTTATGAGACGTTCTCGCAAGAGCGGGTGTCCTAACGAAGCAGGCACAGCTCCGGTCAAGCTGTTTCGACATTTCACACCCGATTCCCGTCCGCAGAGGTCCCTCCC
>WTSP01009783.1:156065-182980 GCA_025331215.1 Actenoides lindsayi
CACATCTTGATTGGCCATTGTGCACTCTTGTCCTTGATCTTCCTTTTACCTTTAAGACTGAGCTTCAGGCCTCAGTTTGCAGTAAGACCACTTAAGGTCTCCAGTCTTTGATAAATGATTCTTGATGGGGCAGCTTAAGCCTTTTATTCCTCAAGTTAATATAAAAATGATTATACTTATTCTACAGTTTGCAAAAGCAACATTTCTCAGCGTTTCCTACAGGAGGAAGCACAGGTTGCAGTGTTCTCTTGGTTTTGATTAGAAGGGCGAAACACAGAAAACTAGAAAAAGGAAGGAATTTTTATTTATTTTCCCTTTTTATGAGGAATGAAAGAACATAAGCATGCCTATTTAAAAGTTACTGCTCTGTACATACATGCATATGTACACACACAGATCCAGATCGTTGCCGGTATTTGGTATGTAAACTCTTTCCCCTTACTCTCATGGTGAGCAAAATCTGCCATCATTGTGATTTCAAATTTATATAAATGTAGTCTGATAATTTCACAGTTTGTAAAATGGGCAAGTTTGCCACAATCTCAGCAATGGGAGGTATGATGTTTAGAGCTGTATATATCGTAGCTTTGGCACACAAAGACATTTAAATACTCTTGGACACAGAACTAGTCAATGCTTCTGCTCTGCCTTTTACCGTTGTTGCTACAATTGTTGTGATGAGGGTGAAAACCATCACCTGGAATGACATTTTTTTGGAAGGTGGTAGTTTGCCATAGTGAGAATTTTTGTTGTGGAGCTTGGGCATAACCATTGGAAATGTCAATGAGTTGTTATTGCCACGGGATCGCCCAAATGGAAGATACAGTTTTGACCTGAAGAGCTGTATCTGCAAAAATAATCAGATGTAATACTTTTCTTGAAATCACTGGAAGTTGTCTGTGTTCCTTTGTGCTGCTGATCCTAACAAAAGAAAAGAAGAATTCAGGAGGAGGCAGAAGGAGAACATGGGAGGTGAGTTAGGGAAGGAAGAATAAGCCAAATCCCTTTTTTCCTTGGAACCCTGACAGCTCTTTGCTATCATGGAACGGTGTTTACTTTGTTACCTGTTGGATACTTTCTGCATCATCTTGTTACTGTTACCAGATATATTGATTGCCCTGATCTTACTCTCTTGCACTGTTTTGGGCATGTTCCTCCATGTTGTCACTTGTCTTAAACTTCTTCTGGAAGATGGACAGAGTAATGTTTCTAGTTTTAGCGTCTCACACAGAACCTGAGGCAGTGGAGCCTCACTGTGTTGATAGGTCCTCATCACACCACGGGGAAACAGTTTGGGACAACTCCTGCTTTTTTTGTTTCTACCCAAATTTCTGACCTTTGTCCTATATGATGAATGGTTGCTTTTTCTTGATGCAAATACTTCATGAAACTCCTTGTGTGGGAATCTTGGTTTTTTGTTGTTTTTTTTTTAGAGGCTGTAGTAAATAGATGATCTAGTATTTTCTTCTATAGTATTTTCTAAAGTAACTTGATTAATCATATCTTAGCTAGGCTATAGGAGAAATACTGTTCGCTTGGGGGAAACAAAAGGGATTTCAGGAAATCAAGGTAAGTTTAAACCCAGATCACATTACTAGATATTTTTGGCTTGAAAGTTATAATTTAAGAAAGATAAGGGAGAGGCAGCCTTGGTCCTTGCCTAGATAATTGACAAACCTCAGCAAGTGATATTTTGATTTAATTGAATCCATATAATTTGAGATACTCTTGCTTGGCACTTTTATCTCCCTGGAGAAGATCTCTTTACACTTGATTACCCTTTGAATTTAATGTTAAAAAAACCAACCTCCACAGAATCAAGCTGAACAGATATGCTCAGGCTATTTTGGCTACTTGTATGTTTTAGGTATTTACAGTGAAGTGTGACTTAGGTGCTCAGGAAGGATGTTACTTGTGATGAAGTCAAGCTTCCTGAACACTGCCAAGAACAAACTGCAGTTAATATTTGTTTTCTTTGTTCATTTCTTAATTTTCTAGAATGCCCACTTTAATCCTTTTGGTATACTTTCAGAAAGCTGCTAAAACACTTGTGCTTTAGCTTTTCTTTATGTGCCAGGCTTCACTTAAAAAATAACGTGAGGAGCTCATTGGCATTACTGATTTCTCATCAACTCATTCTGTTTCTTTCTGACTAAACTGACTATTCTCTTGCCTTTTTGTGGTGGGTTGTGGTTTGTTTGTTTGTTTGTTTTTTGACTTCTGAATGTATGGTTGGGGAGGTTGTGTAGTGTGTTTTGGTTTGGTTGTACTCTTGTGTTATTGTAGGCTTGTTACTTTTTAATTGCCGCCTCTTGTTTCTGCTGTCAAGTTTGTTAGCAGTGTTTCATGAAAAACAAAATTGTGATCAGGACTTTTCATGGAGGGGCTAATGCATTGCTCCTCTGCGAGCTTGCCTGCATCCGTCTTCATGCTGCAGTTTTGAATGTGTCCAAGCATTAAAGACACTCATACCTTAGTAATGCCTGATGTAGCTTGTCCTTAGCTCTTCTCGCTTATGTCCTCTCTTATTACCTTGGGTGGGAAGGGAGTAGTGAGTTGACTTCAGAGAGGATTCCGAAGGAGTCGTGGCTTGAGCACAGTTTTGTGTGTTCTGCCATGCTCAGGGTGACCACTGGCACACCAGAGCAGAAAAACTGTCTTTCAAACTCCCTTCTCTAAGCTGTTCCTCTGCCAGAGCCCTTGATTCCTGTGCAGATGTCTGCTGTGCTGTTTCTCCACACCTAATGCGTAGCAGAAAATTGCACAGCTTAAATGTTATTTACGTCTGGGTACATTCAGTGCACTTAGAGATCCTACCACGTTTCTTCTGGCTCTTCTTTGAATCTGTCCACCAACGTTTATTTAGACCTCTGACAGACTGGAAGATGCTGAGGGAAGTTATGTTGGGAACATGATCTGACTCCTTAAAACAGAGTTATTTACCAGTTTCATTCCTGGGAGTTGTGTTGGACGTTGGCCCAAGAAAGGTAGCCCACGGTCTCTTGGGAAAATTGTCACATTCCTGTATGGTGTTGCCAAGGGAAAGGGTCTTGGGCTGGGTATCCAGGCCTGCACGTTAGGGAGAAGTACTACTGGGTACAGTGAAAAAAACCAAACAAACCACCCAAACCCTCCACACCTGGGGAGACTGGAGAAATACTGTCACATCAGTTCTTGTTAGAAATACTACTGCCTCTGGAAGCATAACATTTCTATTGTGAAAAGATGTTTTCTTTAGTGAAGATGACAATGATAGTTCATATTGAACTTCAGAAACCTTGCTAGCTTGGCAGAATTCCACTCTTAAACTGCCTCTCATTTTGAGTTGCTTGTAGTGCAGCATGAACTCCTCTCAGAAACAACAGGCATTTGGAAAATGTGCTGTTTCCATCATGATTGATTTATATAATTAATTACGATTATTGAGATGATGTTGCACTTAGGGCTACACAACCAAGAATAGTGAAGTTGGGTTGACTATATAATACTGGAAGGCAGTCACGTGAAGCCACTTAGAGTAGTTACAATAGGACTGTACTTTGAAGGAAATACTTTCTTCCCCCTTGCCAAATCAAACCTATTCAACCTGGAAAGAAGACATATAGTCATGTAACATTTATGTCTATTATAGTGTCCTTGTTCCAGTCTTGTACTACTTCTGTGCAGCTGTATCTTCCTGTTTTGTTTTGTTTTTCCTGATTTGAATTCTAGTCAAGAGGCAGTTAACTTACTATTTCCTCCATGCTTTTAGAGATTTTGAAAGACCTTCTACTTCTCTGTCATCACTGTTAAGAGAAACGGTTTTGTGGCATACTCAAACAGTACTGGACCTTCCAGAAAGAGTAGCTGTATTTGTCAGGAAGTTTAGCATGTAGGAAACAGCTGTAGGTCCATTTTCTTGGGGTCAGTCCTTTCAACCACAAAATCAGCAGTGGGTTTCTGCAGTATGAAGCCTTAAGCAACTTTTCACTTGACAGAAGGGAGTGCTATTTAGCCATATACTGTAGAGGTGGTGCATGCTTTCCACTCAACAAGTGAGAAGTAGAGTCCACACCAGGGCAAAGGTTTAAGTTGGGGGGGGGGGGGTGGTGGGGGAAGTATGTAGTAGCTGTTGCAACCCCTGCTGTTAGTGGCTCTTCTGACAAGATACCATACGGAGTCCAAACACACAATTGGGCAGAAATGTGGAACTGTGTATGAAAAGATTTTGGTTTGACTCCCTGGATTTTTTTTCTCTACCCATATGATTTGACAGGAATTTGTGTGCTATGTGTATTACACTTGCACGTGACTACTGCAAGATAGGGGTTTGGGGGTTTTTTTATGTGGTTTTTCCACAAGCATGTGCCACATTCCCACACTGAGGTGTAAAAATTTTCTTGAAAAACTTATTTATGTGTATATTTTTCTTTTGGTTTTGTTTCTTACCTTACTGAATTTCAAATTTGAAAGCTTCTCTCGTCCAGCTTTAAATGAGCAGGGAAGCAATAGTCAATAGAACCTGGAACCCACTGTTACAGAGTCAGTAACAACTTGTGAGCAGTAGATGGCACAGGAGAGGTAAGAATGAACTGAGAACATACACTTCATACAAGTGGACTCAAGTTCCTTTCTTTATCTTTAAGCAGTTTAAGAATACAAATCACCCATTAGGAAGGTTTGTACCTAGCCTGTAGAGTGGCTATTATGCTTGTTAACTTGATCTCTTATCCTCGATTATCTGAAGTCTTTGAATTGTGAGTATAGTACCTTTTCACGATGGGACATAGAGAAAATGAATTTTCTCTTTATGTTGTACCATCTGGTAAATGAGAAATAGACATTGTATAAGCATGTAATGAAAGTTACAGGAATCATATGCTTATGTACTTTGTGCCTTTCATGATTTTCCCAGTGAATAGATGCTGGATTTTGTAGCTTTTGTCAGGAAACGTATCTCGTGAGCATGAACTCTATATTGCTTTGTAGCTCCCAAGATAACGATCAGAAGTTTTTCTCAGTTTATGTGCTGCATAATGTATGTCCCAGGAAGTTATTAGGTATTTGCTAAAGGCAAACATACATCTTGTATTTCCTTTGATTGAAGAAGTTGCAGCGTAAACAACACTCCAGGTACTGGGCTAATGATGACAAAAATACCTCTCTTATAGCCGATTTCTTTTATTTTTTTGCCTTTTTATATGTGCAGGAGAAAAGCTTCATATGGAAGGCCATGTAAGGGAGAGGTCACAAGGGAGCATGGTCTGTCAGGTTGTGAAGGGTCATGAGCAGGAACTCATCTGACTTTTACTATCAACTTGATGTATGACCTTGGGCAAACCATGTTTCCCGTGTGGGCCTTGCTCCTTGCCTTTCACTGTGTGTCATTCAGAATAGTGTCAGATGCTGTTCTGATTTAATAGCCTTTTCTATTCATTCACTGTGTTGCATAACTGTAGAGAAGAGTAAGATCCTAATTGCTTTCTTTGATCTTATGGGGATCATTTTTTACTACTGTTGGTACAGCCCTAGTAGATTAAAAACAAGTTGTCTCTACTTTTTTTTCACTTCTCTATTTACCCTATCTTCCAATAAGTTATCCCATGGTAAATGAAAAGCAGACTTGCATTATTACCTGTTTCCACAGGCACAATATGCACCTTCATACCAGTGTATTTCTTTAGCTGATTTGATGGAAGTAACAACCTGCTTACAGGAATGCAAAGGAGGGAATTTTTCATCCTAAAGCATTAAGTCACATGTTCAAATGGATTCTGCAATGGGAATTGTACCAGGCAGTGAATTAACTATGGAGCTGTGGCAGCATGGTCTGAGTTCAAGTGAAGAAAAACATGGTTTCAAACTGAAACTTTGCATTGAATTACTTTGTATAAATGACACTGGTATTGTTGCAGAGATGGCTGATGCTAAAGCAGGTGGCTGGGTGACAGTGAGCCTGTCCTAAGACCGGAGAAATCCCTGCACTATGCTCTGTGACAATGCCTGTAGATCGTGTCCTTTGCCCACTGCTGCTCAAAGCTGTTATGAATATATTGTTATGAATGTATTTCCAAACGTGTTCTAGTGCTCTGACATAAGCTGGGAGAGGGCATCGAATGAAAACCTTTCCATCCTTATAAATAAGCAGCCAGAGTGGTGGGATGGTTAGCTACTCTGAGCTTCTGAGGAGGTGACAGAATGCCCTAAGGAAGTAATAATCTTCTGGTTTACATTTCCAAATCTTTTTTTTTTTTTTTTTAATTGGGGTCTGACTTTCATTGTAGTAAGCATCTCTGAGTTCTCACAGATTCTCTCTGATTTAGGGACTAGGTAAAAAGTCAGTAGATGATTTGTTTTCTCCTTGGTTTCAACTGTGTGTCTCGGGGAAAACCCTCTGGCATCACCTCAGTGTTGCTTAAATCATCTCCATGTGTCATAATTTGAACACCTTTAGGTTCTCTGCCTGAAATTTGTTTTACTTTACTGAGGCACAGTTTGCTCACCTAGACCTTTTTCTTGATTTCTAGTCTCTGTTTACACTGGTATCAAAACCCTGAACATACATCATCCTGAATATCCTTCCCTTTAATTAAAGATTGGAGTTTAATTATACAACTAAATGCAATTTTATTTTTTTTTAATATTACCTGCTCTTAATTTTAAGTAGTGCTGGCACTTTTGAAAGTTTGTTTCATAGGCAGCAAGTTACGGATTCTCCACTGTTCTTTTAAAGGTCAACAGGTATGAGTTCTTTTATGCCATGAGAAGAACAAAGGGCCTTAACTTAAATTTCTCAGATATTTACACCAAAAAGTGTTGTGTCGCTGAGGGAATACTACACAGCATTTCAAATCTCTTGTGTAACCAACAAAAATTAAAAAAATGCCACAAAGCTCCTGTCCCACCCCCCAGTGCTCGCAGAAGGAATGTGTAGTAGATGGAAAGATATTTCTAGGTTTTACAAAGGTTTAAAATGGGCTCTGTTTTCTTCTGTCAGTGGGATACTCGGACTAATCTGTAAATAGCGTCTGTTTATCATTAATTGCTGTGGCTCTGGGATTCCTACCTCCCACCAGGACTTCCATGACAAATAAGATGCTTTTGGCCAAACAAAATTCCATGAGGGAGGAGGGGGAAAGTAAACAATTAGCAACAGGGTAGGGCACCAGTGTTTTAAAAAAAAAAAATTAAAATCTAAACAGTAATTGAAAAGAATATCCTGAAATAATGTGTAAGAGCAAATCATTTATGGCAGCAGAAACTAATTAAAGGCTATACAGTGATTTCAATATTATGGATGGATTTCAGAGTTTTCCAATATTTCAGAATATCGGGTAAATTAGGGTGAAATTCCTCTTGGTGACAGAATGAGCTCTTCTGTCTGAGAGAGAGCCTGTCTGTCTTTTACTAGAAGAAATCACCTACCCTGTGTTTGCTGAGACAGGTCTGAGATGTGGCAGTGAATTCCTTGTTTCATGTTGTTCAAAAAGTTTTTGCTTGTGTTTGTTTTAAACCATGCATTTGATAATTGCATGAAGTGCACTCAGGCTTTCATTTTCTAAGAAAGTGAATAATTGAACCCTGTGACTTTCTCGGCACCATTTTTACAGACTGTTTCATGATCCAACAAAAAGCTGTCTGTATTCCATACTGATGAGTCCTTATCTTTTATAGCCTTTCCTCTGAGGGGGGAAGACGTTTCCCCCTTGGGATTGAAAAGACCAATTTTCAAGGTGTTTTATACTAGATGAAGTAACCCAAGTAACTTCCTTGATTAGGAATGGGTAATTCAGAGCCCATTATTAGGGGCATGCAGTTTGTTTCTTTTTTTCTTCGTGTGCATTAATCTAGACTCTTATGCCACGTAACTCAGGATTGTGAACTTTTTCCTGTCACTTTTCTCAGTTAGCTTTATTTCTGCAGAATATTTAGGTTATTTTGCTAATAGGTTTATCGTAGTGTGCAAACCTCACTGGTTTTTTTCCCCTTATTGATACCATATTGAGCAGTGGAAGTCACAATTACGTTTGTAAGGAAGTCTTACATTTTGCTTTTACGTGTTATGAAATCAGAGCATTTATAACAGTTCTTTCTTCTTGATGTTTTATCAGAAATCAGTCTGGGAGAGTGCATTCTCTCTTATTCCATTGCCTTTATAAGGTTTGTAAAAAAAACCAAAACCACAAACACCACCACCAAAAAAAAAAGAACCTGCCACAAAAAAACCCAAACCAAACCCCAAAGTAAAAGAATAAACAAAACACAAGCCCAAAAATAAAAACAAAACAAAAAGGAAAAAAAACCCCACACCAAATAACAACAACAAAAAAGAAGCAAACAAAAAAAACCCCACCCCCAGAAAAACACCACAGAAACCCCATAAAAAAAAAAAAAGCCATAACCAACAACTTCCTGGAAATTACTAATTGTATCCACTGTATGACCTTTGCACACATACTCATGTATCCTTCAAAAACCTTTAGATTTTATCCTGCCTATTCCCCAAGATATCACATTTATTTGTTATTCTTTATTACAGTTTCTATAAATACAAGGCAAAATTACCAGCCAGTAAGTGATAATTTCTCTGGTGTTGAAATTGGTGGTCTGTTACTGAAGTTCAGTGTCCTTCACTTCTTGATTGAGCTTCTATGGCATAGGCCTTGGAAAAGGAACTCTTAGTCCACCTAGTCAGTATGCTTCAACGTTGAAGTAGTGGAAAAGTGGGTATTGTCTCCAAAGTCCATCTTGTTTTCTCAGTCTTCCTGTCTTGCCTTTAGTGCCAAACTTCATGTTGACTTCTCATCAAATCATCAAAAGCAGCAGTATTAGAACTTTCAAGCTATTTCACCAAAGCCATAGATGTTACTACTTGAAAACTGTTGTGGTACAGAGTGACTGATGAGATCTTTTGACAGAGTGCCCAAAACCAAAGGTGGTTCTTGGAATAATTTTAAATGGAAGAAATACCTTTTTGCTAGAATGATTTTTGAGTAAGGGCTGGTAAGCTATAAAATTGCAGTACTGTATCTGCGCGCTCAATCACAAGAAAAAAGCCAACAAAACACTTATTTTCATGTGTTCCACTTCTATTATTATTCCTGTTATTTTTCTAACTGAAGAAGCCATTTGCTTTTGCTTGTCCTTCGTTTGGCTGTAGATGAGAGGCATTGCTGAAAGTGCTTCATTATCCGTTAGCTAGTAAAGCTTTTCTTTCATCAAATAACACTCACTTGATGGCGGAAGAAATATTTCCCTACTTTGAAGAAGACAACAACATACTGTTCAGATGGCCTCAGAAAGTGACAGTGCTGACATTTTTTTTTTCCTTGTGTAACTTACTTTCTGTAGTGTGCAGCAGCATTTGAAATAAATTGTTCTGCTTTTGCATGTCAAGACAACTAAAGTTCTTATTTGGATGCCATATCAGGGGCAGCAATTAGGAGTAGTACCCAGAGGTGCCACGAGTATGCGGAGTACATGGGTTTGGAGTGGTTTTGGAGGCTAGAAGAGTATAAAGATTCTGGCAAGGGTGAGAGCAGGCGTGGGGGAACAAGCAGTTTCGTAATCTGTAGCTTGCACTGTGGCTGTTTATTACACTGGCTATAGCCAAGACACTTTTATCAGATGCTAGTCAACTTTTTTTCTTGGCCATCCTCGCACTTTGTCTTTTCTCTTTGTATTCACATACTCAGAAAGTTTTATTCCAGCTTTATAATGACTTCATTAAGTTCCTGTTCTGGAAACTTATCCCTGTCAGCACATAACAGAAGTTGCACAATTAAAACCATTTCCTAATGAGTATGGAAGTGTAGAAGGATCTAAACATACTAGGCTTGACTTTCAAAAGTCGACTAAGAAAGAGGAAAGAACTATTTCTTTAAGAAAAAAACGTCCAATCAACCAGCTGAAAAAAATAACCTGGCCGGTTACTATGATGGCAAAAGTGGTTTTAACGTTTGCTTGGTATGCAGTACAGAAGTTTGACATTCACTTTGTGTTACACTCATGTTTTCTACCGGAAAATGTAGAGATGCTGGTGATACACAAGGCAGTCCTGAACCATCTGACATACTCTGGAATTCATCTTTTTTTGAATCACCAAGTTACTGAGGAAAAACGAAACTGCTACAGTAACTGAATACCTCAGAAAAAACTATTGAAATTTTTGTTTGTTTGTTTTCTTCAGTGCTGGAATATTTAATTTAGTCAGTTCTCCTGAATAGCTGTGTCGTCTTACAACCTGTCAAGTCCAAACTTATTTTTAGTTTGCATCAGATACAGAGTACTGAGACATCTGTACTGTATTGTTTTGGTTTGGTTTGTTGGGTTTTTTGTTCTGTTAGCATGGAATTATGTAGAATTAGAGAACTGTACTAATTTGTATGCTATTATTACTCTTCAAGAAAACTATCAATTTTCTATCCCATGTAGGTCTAAGTAGGTATGTGATTCCATATGGGTCTTGAAGGTAGTGATATTTTTCAGAGGGCACACTTTTAATGTCTGTGGCCATGTTGTGAGAGGTATAGAAATTATAAAATCCATATGCAGTCGAGTCTTGACTTTCCAAATAGGCAAAGATCTGTTGTTGTGGGTGTAGTTTAAATAAACAGAAGAAAACCGAAGAGGTCCAGTTAGAACAAAAAAATGCTGCAAACCTCTGAATCAAAAACGAGTAGGTCACGTTATTGCGTACCCCCCAAGTAAATGCCTTCCTGAAGCATCCTGCACTGCTTTCTTTGCTAGTCTAGCCAGCTTCCTAAGGAGGAACAACCTTCTTTCCTTCCTCTTAGCTGGATCCCTGTTGAAGCCTTTCAGATGGAAATCCTGTGGTGGTTGAAATTAATACACTCAACATGGCTAGTCATAGTACCTAACGACTTTCTGCCTAAAGCCAGCATGGCCTTCATACTGGATCTCATCTATTTAGAAAGAAGAGCACTGCTCAGATGTCTGGAGGGGGCTTGCCTAGCCAAGATGAACACTTCTGCAGCTGACTGGAAAGATAAGCGCGTACATGCGTCAGAACGTGTGTATGTACATATGGATGTGATATGTATGTTAGCTGCCAGTGCAGAAAGGGAAATGTAGAGAGCAGTCTTCTCAAGTTTAGTTTTTTGTGGAGCAGATTTCCAGGGGGAAAATTTATAAAATAACTCCACCTCAAAAACTAGTCTGAATTAGCAGCAGTGGACTTGCTTAATTATTTTGTGAGATTGGAAACATCCCTACCCTGTGTTTGAGCATAAAAGAAGGTATTTCTGAATTCTATCATGAATTTCGAATTATATTAAAATTTCAGTTTTTCATTTAAAATGGAGGTGCTGTGGCCCGTTGTTTGTAGCTAGTAATAAACAATGACCTAGATGACCCTTGTTCAGTGACAGTGCCCCCATTTTTTCATTTTGTGTGTTGAGGCAAGCTGGTTCTGTAAACTTTAAATCTTGCATTGTTCAGTCTCTTTTCCTCTCAGGCTTGAGCTCAAAGGAAGGAGAATTTTGTAAACCATGTGCAGCTTCTCCATTCCCTTCTCTTGAAGAATGAGTGCTGCTCTACTACTCCTTTGTTTTCGATTGTGATGGTGGAGTCTTTCCTTCTGGATTTAATTTAGCTAGTGGCAGAATATCCTGATAAGTGGTGAGCACTACTGTTGACTGTTGGTTTTCATTCATTTCCTGAGAGAATGAGCCTACATCTTAGGTAGTGGGTTGTTTTTTTTTGGTGTGTTTCTTTTTTTTTTTTTTTTTAAAGCCAGCCAGTTAACATGGAAGCTGTGTGGGAACTGAAACATCCATACTGTGGAAATTTTCATGTTTTCAACTGGTTTTTCTTTGCAAATCTGAGCCCAGGATGTCTGCCAAGAGGACTGCCCCCTCGGGAGCCTGCCTGTGGGTGGGCTGGCTAGTCTTCTGTATCTGGTTTTCATTGAAAGATTTTTTTTGACAGTGTCAGTTCCTGCAGAAATTTGTTTGAACAAATCAGCATTTTTCCATTGGAAAAATGTTTCTAAAATTTTTGACCATCTTTAATGAAAAACAAACATAGAGGGGAAACTGAGGAATTTCATGACCTCACCGGGCAATATCCCCTAATTGTACAGTAGGAGAACAGCCTGTATCCCAATGGTGCATCTGGCACACTGCAAGCCTAGTGCCTCCTGCACACTCATTTCTTTTGATAAGTAGATGACTTGCTGGAGAAAGTTCCTTCTTAGCCTTGCCTCAGGGTAGTAGAATATATTGCTCACCTGGCTCACTGGCTGCTGCACATAGCATTGGTCTCGGCAAGATTTTAAGCTGGCGATGCTGGGGAGGGAATAGCTCTGCCTTGAGGATGAGGTATCTGCCCTCAGGGTGGAGGTATATTCTTGAGTGTCCAGTCAGCTGGTTTGAAAATGGTGAAAGTTGACAGTACAGTCCTGACCACTTCTGTGTGTTAGTGCTATGAATTGACTCATTTCTATTTCAGCTCATGGAGGTGCATTGGAACTGCTATTTGGCACCACTACCAAAAAGGCTGGGCCATCCTGTATTTTCCCACTCTTAGTAGGAGTGTTGCAGATAACTTGTGCTCTCTTGCCGGAAGGTAAAAATCTAGTGGAAGAGCAGGGAGCTTTTATTTGTAAGGTTAGAAGCTATGAAGTTGGGAAGAGGCAACAATTTTTAAAATCAGTAGGTTAAAAGAAACTTCTGGATCCATCGTGGATAGCAGTTCAAAGTGAACTAATAGAAGTAGTTCCATTACCATTAAGTCTGTCAGAAAAACATGTTTGTATTTTTAATTTTAATTTATTTTTTTTTATTTTTCACTGTTGGTCCATGTGTGTTTAAAAACACATGG
This sequence comes from Actenoides lindsayi, assembly GCA_025331215.1. Taxonomy (NCBI): domain Eukaryota; kingdom Metazoa; phylum Chordata; class Aves; order Coraciiformes; family Alcedinidae; genus Actenoides; species Actenoides lindsayi. Next base: position 168,888 of record WTSP01009783.1, read on the forward strand.
CCCTGGAAGAACAGGAACTGGATATAATCTGTCCCCTTGCTTGTTCAGTAAATGTAAATGCCATGTTTCTTCGACTACCATAGCCCTGTAATAAGTTACTGGCTTGTGAAGGATTGGATCCGATGTATTCTTCACCAAGGACATCTCCACAAGTGCCCCAAACTGTAAGACATTTTCATGCTGTTGCGCTTGGACCGAGTCAAGCTGTGCTGGTAAAGCTGTCTTTGGCTGAGAGCAAGCATTGTAATCCTTAGGTTATGGCTCTGCCAGGTCTAATGGGACTTGGGCACAGCATGCAAGCATACTGTTCCAGCATATGCCTGGCTGTAAGCAGGGAGCCCAGCTCCTGCCCAGTAAACATTTGGAGCAGATTGCAGCACCCTTTATCACTGTGTTCTTGAGAGCTCCTGATGATTCTCACTAACTCGTTAATTATATTTTTCTGAGTTTAGTGTTTTGGCTTTTTGAGTACAGCTAATTACATGCAGATCTTAATCTTGTAGTTTTTTTTCTTGTAATTAATTATCTCTTCATTATCTTTAAACTATTTGACTAAGCACTTTACATCCTGTTCTCCTCTCGTCTTTCGCAGATGTCTTGAGAAAGCAGATGTTTCTGTTTTTGAGAGAGGAGGCTCATCCTTTTCTAGGTGGAAGAAAGCTCTACAGTTCAATTGGTAGGACTTAAATGTAAGGGAAAAATCACACTGATCTTTTGTACTAAGATGAAAATCTAATGCTTTCTAATACTATGACCCACCCATATCCACACACACATAAATATATATATATATAAATTTGCATATTCCAGTTGTATGTATCTTTATATGTATAAATATGTGATATACTTTAAAAATATATCTTGAAGTTTTTCACCTGCTCTGATTCGTTAAATATTTTGACTAGGATTTAAAAAAAAAAGTGAATGTTTGTTTATCTAGTCTTGCTGAAGCTGGTGGCAGGTTTGGGAGTTGGGAAACATTTCTGAACTGAGTAATTTACTGGCAATCTTCAAGTGTCTTTTACCTAGTGTTTTGACCCTGTGCCTGGTGAAGGGTATTTTGTCCTTAGATTTGAGGGTGAAAGAGTTAACTTTTTAAGAAGATTTTCTTAAATGTTGCTGACAAATAATTTCTGATCTGATTACTTAAAACTGCTTTTACTGACAAATTAGCTTCTGTGGCCAAAAAATAACTTAGATTAGTCTTTAATAGGTATTTGGAGATAATCTTTGTTAATTAGGATTTATTAGCCTCCAGCCAGACTTGGGTGTTTGATTAATCTAAGGTAATTAAACATTTTTAAATCTGTCTGTCTAATCAGGAAGAGCTGTCCTATCTAAAGCTGTAGTTGTTCATGATTGAAATGGGAAGTTAGTCTGCCTGGGGATTGCTGGATTGAAACCAATAGACTGAAATTCACTTGTGTAGGTTTTGTGTATTTGGATGGCAAAGGCATCAGGCGTGCCCTGCTGAGCTCTGTTTCTATTTGCCCTGTTTTGAGGGACCATGATATGAGTAAGGCCAATTGCTGACCTAATACCCAATGAACACATTTTCATTAAGACCATGCTATCACAGTGTAAAGATCATCCAGTTATGAAAAAAAAATAAATTGCAGCAATTGAGGGCAGTGTGTTGGGCCAAGGTGAATCAGGATGGGGTTTGTTTGTTTGTTGTATTCAATGGAAAAAAAAGCCTTTTGACTGCTGTCTTCTGTCAAATGGAGGATGAAATGTACCCAAGCACTGACAATGCTCCCCTCTGGTGTATGCATTGCATGTATGTTTTGCAGGATTTGGTATTAGCAGTGTTTCAGGTTACCAGTGGTACCAGGCACATGCAACTCCTCCTTTGACCGGTAACTCAATAGGAATAAGATGTTTTAATGCCTTAGTAGCTTTTGAGTTTCTCGTTGGAATTTTACACAAGTTTTGATGATGCTACTTCAGAGTTCATTATTTCAGTGGGATGTCTCAAGATATTACCCTACTTCTTGAGCTGATATAAAATCTACAAGAAGTTCCTTTGCCTCATGAATGTGTCACAGATTGTCACAAGCAATGGCACCGCTTCCAGAGAGTGCCTGGCTTTCAAACATCTGGCAGATAAACGCACGCTTGGTTCTGCCAACAGCCTTCCCAGTGTGCACTCTGGCAGCGCTGGTCAGGGCTTAGTGCTGGTAAATGCTTTTTCTCCTCTTTTTTTGCAGACATTTCAGTATGATTAAAGTTGTCTTGTTTGTGGGTCTAATCTATATAAATAGTACCAGAGGAGAGTTGGTGAGATAATGGAATTAGATACTCCAGTTTTGTGTGGCTTTGGTTTTGTCTGTTTGACTATGTCATGTTTTCCAGACTTTTAAGAAACACTTGCATAAGGATAGATGAAGTGGGGAGTCTACATTTAGCAAGTCCCAAATTAGTTTGCTTATAAAATATTAAGAAATGAGTAATTGAGAAATACCTGGCACTTGCTACTATCTGAGAGCCAGACCCTGACAAAAGGTTTGCAGCCACCTGGACAGCAGCCCCCCCTTGACAGGCCCTCTTGAAAATGTGAAGGTGGGCGTGTGCAATCCTGTTGGATAAGGGCATTGATACCACTCATGACATGAGGTGCCTTTCTGGGTTGGGACTGATGCTGATGAGGCTTCCAGCTCTGAAAATGCTCTGAGAAGTATCTGTCTGAAAGGTTAGAGGGAAGAACTGCTGCCAGCACAGGGAGAGAGTGTTCCTCAGAAGGAATGTGTACACACAGATGTTTGGCTTTCACTGAAAGTTCACTTGATTTAGTACTAAAATGTGGTGTTAATAAACTGAGATGAGAGTTTTAACTGACATGTTGGCCAAATGGTGGCCAAATATGATCCTAATTAGCAAGGTCCGCCATTAAATAAGTGTGGCTAGGCTTATTCTGATGTATCTGTTCTATCATCTGAGACCAGAGAGATCTTTTCCTGACACTGTAGATGTGCAACACCTGTCTAAGCTTACCTCAAATTAAATGGTTTCAATGTGGGTCTGTGCTGGTTGGTGCTCTCCAATACTTAAGTACAGTGGAAAAATACATGGCATGCTTTTATAAGGATCATGTGTTTGTCTTCACTATGACCCCTCTCTAGAACAATTTGAGATTATTCTCCCTTCTTTCCAGACTTTCAGCTGGAAATGTTACTAGGTCACTTTGTTTGTTATTATAATTATCGAAAAGTGAGTGAAGAATGAGGGTTGTGAAGAAGTTACTGGCATCACAAAACTGTCACTTAGATTTACAAGTCATTTAGGTAAATCTTTAAAAGGAAGGTATTTCTCAAGTGTTCTTGATTCTTAAAGACTGACTGACTAAAACAAAAATATTGGTTTTTGCTCCACATTGTGACTGAAGATACCTAAGCATAAAATAAGCGAAGGCCAGTTGTGGTATCAAGTCCTATTGCTGCTGCTTTTTCCTAATGTGCTCCAGGAATGCTTCTGTTTTGACTTGCAAATTAAACACAGAGTCTTTTGAAAGTAATCGTTATAAATCAATTAAACATTTTCACAAGATTTTTATGGACTGGTCTGTGTTTCTTTATTGACTCTTAAGCCTGATATTTCATTGCTGTCTTCTCAGAGTCCAAGTGAACACACCACTTTTTTTTTTTTTTTTTCCCCTTAAGCAACTATTTTGGAAGACAGGAGACTGGATTATCAAGAAAGTAAGCCCTGCATTTAGTCAGCATGGCAAATTGCCTTTTCTTAAAGTTTGAAAGAATGTGGCTAATACTGCATTTATTGCAGATCTAACTTTTGTCCTCTCATTTTTGACACCTGCGGTTTAATATTTGTCATCAGTTTGGATACGTTTTGCAGAACTTGGACTTAAAAGCTGAAAAAAAACCTTAACATTTTTCATGCCCTTTTTTATTCTGGGGAAACGCAACAATGAGAAATTGAGGGGACTTGACTCAAGTTCAGGCCAAGGGGCAGGCGTTCCGATTCCTGGAGTTCACATTCTCATTCATGGCAAAGTTCTACAGCTGAGATCAGTTTTTCTAGTTAGACTTCAACACTACATCTGTACTCCTCTTGCCTTGTGTCCTGGTTTGCAGGTTGGTGCCATTACTGGGGCTCGTTTCCCTCACACAGAAAGAAATTGGTAGATGTTGGAATACTGTCTTATATGAGCCTTCTGTGGGATAATTTTGAAAACCACCCAGATGAATAGTAGCAGAGAATTCTTTTCACCTGAAGATTGGATGCTTCGATATATGAAATCAGATGAATTAAGTTCAAGGCCAAGGTCCATGTTTTAGGAGTCCTGTTCTTCACAGAACAATTAACCTTCATTTGGTGTTTATATTTTGTGTCTAAGGATTTGTATCTGGTTAAATGGAATCCAGAGTTGCTGTGAAGCCCATCTAGGGAGGCTTCCATTGCTTCCCTTGAGAGTTGGTTCCACTAATTTACACGTACTTGTTGCCTTCCCTTGATCTTAACCTTGCCAGTAGATGCTTCTGGCTTCAACATAGAGAGGAGGAGTGAATGTTCCCATGAAATGAAAAAGGACACTTCCAAATCGAGGCGCGTCATGTCTGAATAGAGTTTGACCGATGATTGTTGCTGGGAAAAGAGGAACCGGATTTGCTGCGTTTAGTGTCATATTCTTCATGAGTACTAATCTGAAAAACAGACAATTAGAAATTGCAAATAAAAGTGTTGCAGAGGTGTATGCTGTAAACAGTGAATGACATTCAACGACTCAAAGCTGGAAGCATGCTATGCTTTTAAAGTATGTTTTTCCTGGAAAAAGAAGAAAGAATCAGTTCTGAAGGCTATGGATTATGGTTGAAGTTTCTTGTTCTTAATGTTTTCTAGACTATAATATTCAATATATTGTCTAACTTCGGGGAAAAAAACACTGGTCTCAAGATTCTGCATATGAGGATCTCTTCTGAGATGGAAATGCAGAAATGTTATTCTCATATTGGAATCAAGTTCTAGGTCTACAATTCCTCTTTGAGACAGAGGCTGCACATTGATTTGATTTTGAGAAAGCTGACAATTCACCAAAACATAATATTTTATTAAGTTAGAAAATCCATTCTTTGAGTTCCTGTTGCAATTTGATATCCAGCACAAACCTGTAAAAAGGTATTATCTCCTGTTTCAGTTGCTTTCAAAAATGTTTCTGACTTGCCATTAGAAGGTCCAAGTAAACAAATAGAATTTTATTTGTTTTGTTGAGTTACTAAACTAATAGTCTTATTACTGTTGAAGATAACCTTTTTATGAAGTGGGAGAAAACATTATTCATTAACACCTTAGGAAACAGTAAATTTTAGTCTTCTGTGTACATAGAGATGTTTTGGAAGGCCATGTTGCCTATCCACATGTTATTTATTAAATAGAACTGATGTGATTGGGGTAATTCCTGTTTAGGTATTAATACTGTTTGCACCATGTAGTGCTGGAGTTAACAGAGGTTTACCCAGAGTGTCATGAAATGTAGCCCAAAAGGTATGTGTGGAGTGTTTGCATGGTTCTGCATGGGGCTATGTGTGGGAAATTATTTTTTTTTGTCTGGCTGCTATTGCTCAGACCTCATGACCTAATTGAAATGAGTACTCCTCCATCCACTACTTACTATGCAGATATATAGTTAAAAAGAATTAATAAACCCCAGAACTAACTTAAAAAAAATAAAGGGGGCAGGGGGCCAAAAAAGCAAGGCAAAAACGTGATAAATATAACTTTGCCTGGAATTAGTTTGGTTAGCAAGGCGTAAGAACCTGTAAGTCTGTCATGACAGATGCTTGGAAAGAAATTCACCAGCAGCTTTTTTTTCCCTAACCTAAATCAGGATTGTACAATTAAGATAAGATTTATCTGTAGTAACTGCTTGATATCCCGCTTAAACCTGTTTAAAGACTTCTGAGGATTTGCAAAGATTTAGGATAAAAAAACCTCCACAACAAAATTGGGCCTGAAAAAAGCCTAACCCTCAGACATTTTATTATTGACCTGGCACAGTAATAAAAAATTGTAATCAAGTCTAGCTGCACCACTGACCCCTGAGACAGTGTTGGAGGATCTGCAGCCGCAGCCTGAGCCGCTTTAGCTGCAGTGCTGAGCTGGCTTGGGAGAGAGCTAATGCTGCTGTGTCTCTTGTCAGGAGGTTCTGCTCAATCTATTTGCTTGTATTGAAACAAAATGAGCAGAGGGCTCAGTTGCAAACGAACCTGTGGTAGAAATAATGCATGATCCTATTAGAACATGCTTATCCTTTACTAGGTCTCTTAATTTAGTTTAAATCAATCTTAATCTGCATTATAAAAATACCTCTTATTTAGGGGAGATGAGGAAGATGTCTGGGATAAGGCTAAGTACAGTAACTTAATGTGTTCACTGATGTAATCAAGAGTTTTCATCATTAGTAATTGTAGACTACAATGTGTTTTTCTTGCTGTGATGCCTATGTCAATAAGTATTTCCACAATACTTTTCCTGCCTTTCCATGAATGGAATAATATATGCACAGCATTTCACCTTCTCTTGAGAAGGTCTCATTTCAGTGTCTTGGTCTGGTGTGGACCTCATGAAGACATTTAAAGGCATCTCAGTCTGCATGTGTGAATTTCTGTTGCTAGCCATGAGCACTTATAATAAAGTTCTGGCCACTGCTAAATGTCTGCATTGCATAAATATAAGATGCAAGAAAGAAATGATTCAGCGCCAGTGTGTGTGGGTATATCTCACACACCTTCAATATTGTGCTTTGTGAAGTTGAGTCAAAAAACTCAGCACAGTACATTGCCCACAAACATTATGTCTGACCTGGAAGAGCTGACCAGCTAATTTAGGGCATAAATACTGTTATGTCAGTAGTATACTTTAACTGTGCAATTATTACTTCCTATCTAGTGGGATATAAACAGACATGAGAAATACAGATGCAATAGAAGACTAAAAATCCACCAGATAAATCAGTAGACAGTGATCTGAGCAGCCTGAACTATATAATGACAATAATCAGCTGCCTTTGCTGAAAGTTGCTTGCATCCATGTAGCATTCAGATGTAGTCACTGCAGGCTAGGAAGTCACGGAGGTTGAGGATAGGAATGGGCAGGGTAGCATTGGCTGAACAAGGAATATATCCCGTCTCCAAGGCTCCCTCACTGATCTGTGTGTTTATGGGTCTCTGTAGGATTCTCTACAAACGGGCTCCATGAAACCCCACTGCTGAGAGTTGCACTTGGTTCATTAAGCACTCTGGGTGGTGTATTGCCAAGCTCTGCTGTGGTGCTTCTAACATCTTTGTCTGCAAAATAAGATACAGTGTACAGGGATTTCTGTATTGCATTTTGCTTACTTTATTAGACTGTAAACTCTTTGGAGCACTGCATAGTTTTTAACTATATATTGAATGCGAACAGACCAGCCCAAAATGAATATGTGAGTTTAAGTTCTTTTTATACTGAAATGACAGTTAACCTGAATCATTTTGTGAAAGTAAATTCCCCGTTTGCCTGACTGGACTACATTCCTTTTTCTTTTCCATTGCTTGTCTTCACTTCTCCAAAATATCTGTGTTAAGTCCTCTATCCTCTAGGCATGTAGCTTGTTCAGTTGGTCAAAGTTGTATTGCTGAGTGTATTCTGGATAAAATATCAAACTGTTAGAAGGAAAAGGGATCTCTTAAGATAGGCCAAATATATTTTGACAGTTGATAAGGGACACCTGACATTGACTGACACCAGGGAGTCCAAAATGTTAGGATTTTGGAATGAGCAGAAGAAATCTGAGCAGGTAGCCTTTAGCTACATGTTACAGTAAGTTTAGTCCTGCCCCCTTTGAATTCCATATGGTTATGTATCTAATGTGCCTAATGGTCTAATAATGACTTTGCTGTTGTACTGCTGTAAAGAGCAGGAGGCATAGGTGGGCAGCTCCCTGTATGTTCTGTATCTTTGGAGTGCTAGCAATTTCTGTAACTTGATTAACTTAGCAGCCATGTAGGCAGACTAAAGAAGACCAGGCTGGTAGGGATTTCAAGCCACGTGGCAGTTCTCCTTCTGTGTATCTTTGCATGTTTCCCATGACAACATAACCGTCTCCTCTCCCTGTCCAGGAACACTGACAAATAGCAAACAGATTTACTGTGTTTTCTCAATTGCCTTCAGTTGTAAACTTCCTTAGAAACAATGTCAGTACTTTGGATGAAAAAACAGTCTAAATAAACTCACTGCCTAGGAGAAAGAAACAAACTTCTGAAACTGATGATGATTTAGGTCTTACAAATTCAGTTCATCCACTTCAGATAGTGTTTACCCTCATGTGTACATGATGCAATACACCACAGACTTGTCTTCTACTCCACCCATTTGAACATAAACCAGGCGTTTTGGTCATCAGAGTAATAAAATTTAGTTTTTCAAGTCATTGAATCAATCTGTCTTTTGAGGCAAGTTCATTCCCAAGTTTAGATTGATTATGGGGTTTGGGTTTGGTTGTGGGTTTATTTTTACTTTGTTTTTTTATGATATTTTGGAATTAACAAGTCTGTGCAATCGAGTTTAAATTCTCTATCAAAATCTCCAATTAAAAGACGTGCAGTAGAACAAACTTCTGGCTGAATATTAAATGTTACCTGTTTTCAGATGTTTGACGTGGCTGAACTCGTCTCACTTCATTTGGGGCTTTCTGTTCTTAGAAGATAAGAACAAGAGGCACTAGGCCAGTTTATATCTGCCGTCCATCTGGAAGCTACTTTTTTCTTGTCTATTTTCCTTTTTCTTGTCCAAGACGATCTCACAGCTGGTGATTTTCTGGTGCCTTCTGGGCTGTGTGGGGCACCTCTGTGTAGTTTTGCGCCTCTGCAGGGAGATGGTGAAAATTTTGGCATTCATTGCTGTATCAGTGAGCTTCACAAATATTCAGCACTTTTATTTCTTTCTCTTGGTAACATCTTGCATTCTATGAGTACCTCTTATGATTGAAAATGGTAAATGGATGAAGGCTGTGGTGAGGCTACAGAGATGTAAGAGAAGCAGTGCTCTGTCTCAGTGTCATCTCAAAAGACAAAGTGATTACAGATGAGAAATCAGGTGAAGGAGAACTGAGCATGTTGCACGTAGAAGGAAGGACGGACAACCTCAAAGACATCCTAAGCTCAATCTCTTGAGATTCTCTTCAACCAGTATTTTGAAGACCTGTTTGTTTAAGGCTATTGCTCTGCAGTGTTTTAACAGTTGCAAGTAGGTGATATTAAAACTGTATGAGGTGGTGACTTGTATAGAGTTGTAGTAAGTGATGTGTACATGTTGTAGCTGTAACTCTTCCTGATTGTTTCCAGGCATTAATTTCAGGTAGTGTTTGAAATGGATGACTGTGGAAAGCACAACAGTATCCAGTACTCTGTGGGTTGCTTCAGTAGGCTAATTTCTTGACTACGTCCTGAATTGTATTTCCACACACATTCCTCTCTCCCCCCAAAATGCCAAGGAATGAATAAGGATTAGTGAATACAGTTAGTAGAGAAGAGCAATTATATTCCATTGGGTTTACTCTCAGTGTGTTGGGAAGTCATGATACAGATCACTCCTCTGAAACCATAAAGCTGATGGCCGTTCTGTTACAGCAGTTAACAGTTGTGAACTATACCCACATGGTGGGGCCCAGGAATAATTTAGTCTCTGAAACATTACCAAAACCAAATCCTAACAAGATGCTGATCAAAGACATGTAGAACATCAAATGATTTAATTGTATAGAAAAATATATTCCACAAAAGGATTGGTAGTGTGATGATTCTTCGGTGACCTGCAGTATATAAACTAAATGAGTTTCAGTGTGTTTTATAAATAAGAGGGACATACGGCACTGGTTTCAGTCTTCTCTGTGACGGTATTGTCAGAAGGAGAGAATAGATGGTGCTGGTAACTGTCGCTTCCTGTAGTGCCTTAAGAAGGCAGCTGTGGTGTAAAAGGATCAACAGACGCATTCAGACACCAAGTATACAAAACAAAAGGCATGCACGAATGCTAAATTAGATTAGACTGGAATTATATTAAACTGAAAATAAAATCCTTATGACTGCCTTTCTCTTTGGTACACATTTGGCTGAATCTTCTGGCATGGCAGTCACTGTAGGACTTGGAGATTTGCTGGTCATGCCTCAGAGGGTCTAAGGAAGGTTACACGTACTATTCTTTCTGTCCTCTGTTTCTTTATATCCTGGTTTCTGTGGAAAGGGATAGAGGTTTAGGGCATGTCACTCAGGTCTGTACCCTTGCTCTGGAGCTCTGGGCTCAAACTTGACAGGACTCATGACACTAGTACTTGGTAATAGAACTGTGTTAGCTGTTTCTGTGCTAACCTCTCTAGCGCCAATGCAAGAATTACAGGTTGCACATGGAATTATGTTGCGATCATTCTATTTTATTGCATTGCTTTCAGTTCACACTTTATTCTGTGGCCACCACTTCTGCTGTATCACTGTGTTAAAGACAGTACGTGTAAACCTTAAGGCTGTTGTCCATGTCTCTTCCAAACTCCCGATCATCTCTTTTGGATAAATATCAAAAAAATAAGCAGCCATTCTTTATTTTAAGGTCTGCATTAAAGAAATGTTACATACCAAATGGACTTGCTTTTTAATTGTAAATTTTTAATTCCTTAGAATATGCAGTGAAAATATTGCCAACTTAATTAAATCTTGGTTAAAACTCTTAATATTTCACTGTGCTGTTATACACACCCAAATATGTGCTCATGCGACTACCTGTAATTTGAAACTCGACCAGGCGCTTTTCAGGCTCTATAACCCATCCGTAGCATAGTTTAGTTACCATATTTTATTTCTTTTTAAAAAGTGTACTTTTAAGTCAGTCAGGGTATAGTGATAATGATCCTGTGCAGTGCAGAATCTGTGCACTCTTAAGATGACACCTGGAAATATCTTGTGATTCAGAAAGTGTTCTGGTAGTTAAGAAAGAAGGGCTGGAACATCTGTGAAGTAATCTTCAGTATCAAGTGATAACATCATTGTAGCGTGCTTTGTTGTGGCTGCAGATAGTCTTGTCTCTCAAAGTTACATTTTAACATCAACTAAAAATTTATCAAATCTCAAAACACCTTATTCTAATACGTATTTTGCATTTCAAAAACTGCTGATGTAGCTCATTATTTTGAGAACAATGAAGCAGACTTTTCAACAGTCGGCAACAAAGTTTGGAAGTATTAAAATATTTCTCTGTTTAGAGGCCTCTGTGGCCACAAAGAAAAATATGCTAATTTCAACCAGATCCTTGTGTTCTCAGCTGAAGTAGTAGCTAGTATATTATAGTCATATACAAAGCTTTTCCCCTCCCAAGAGATATTATAGCTGTGAATGACTCTTGGAAAACAGTATTAATTTGCTGCCACAACCGGATGAACTATAAAAATGAGTGTAGATAATACTGTGTTATGTTTTCTTGCTTCTGCAGCAGCCAGCTTACATTTTTTCTCCTAATTTCATAGCAAGAAAATAGCTCTTCGGTTTCAGAAATTGTGGTAGAATTATTTTTATGATCTCTTCCATTTTCTTGCTGCCATACATCTGGTAGTCAGGCGTGAGCAGCTAAGGACTCTGTGGACTATACTAAAGCTTTTGGTGGTTTTAGTTGTAGTTATAATTAACCTTACCATTCCTAGTAAAGTATTCTTTAATTCCCCCACCCTTCCCTTTCTGCAAAGGTTTTATTTTTGCGATTGAGCTTTCCCTTTACTTTAGTCAGAAATGGGTGAAATGGAAGGACAGACTCTTCAAATAAGTGATAGAGTGATCAACCTCACCAGTCACTGGCAGCTTGATGTCTGGCAGATTGAGAATACTCTAAATTGCATCTCTGCCATAATAACTATTCTGGCAGCTGGAAAGCCTCAGACCACAGCCAGAGCCCAGTGTTTGCAGAACTCCCCTGTGATAAAAGTTGCTGCAACCAGTGAGAGAGACCTGGAGCCCAGCTGGGCCCTCTGTGTCAGGAGACTGAAAGCGGGGAGCCTGGGGAGCCCCCACTTCCTCCCCAGCCCTTGGCATGGGCTGAGTGGCAGCTCACTTGCTTTCTTGCTACTGTTTTGAGAAGTTTTTTGTTCTTGGGCACAGTAAGAAAATGCAAACACTAATGTAATTCTTTTACCTCTGGAATGAAATTAGGAGTTTTGTGTCTTTGACTTAGGAAGTGTAGGAAATGGGACAGGCTTGATTGCATTACACACGGTAGCCAGGCTGTCTTCTTCCCTGCTCTATGAGAGGGAGTATTCCTCTTGCTCATCTTGCTCTCAGAGAAGGCAGCCTGTGATCTCTGAAGTTTCTTTTAATTCATGGTATAGTCCTTTTTCTAAAGAAGATGGAGGGTGATGAGGAAGAAGGAAGAAAATTAGCATTAAGTATTTTTCATTTTATCCTTTTTTTTTTTCTTTCTTTTTTGGTTGTTATGCAGACCTTCAATGCCTTTTCAAGTCCTGAAACTTCTTGGGCAAGAATTTCTAGGTACAGTGTAGATTTACACAGGATTTTAAAATCACTCAGTTGAACCCTTGAACTTTGAAAACTGACATCCAAGTTTGGCAGAAAGGCATTTTCTTCAGGGTAAAGCTTTGGTTTGCTTCTTTTTTTAAGACATTGCATTAGAACTTTTATAGCTGGGTTTGTCTTTCCTCAAATCAGTGCTGAAAATACAGCAGTGGCTGCAAAGCTGTTTTCCAGAGAGCGGAATGCGCAGTCCCTGGGGCCCCACTTCTAGCATCTCTTCTTCCTGCATTGGCTTTGTTTTTTCTCCAGTATGTTTGCCACAGCCTCTGTCCCCAAAGCATGCTAATGTTTCTTGTAAAGTGACAGTGAGATTAGTGGAGCCTGGGATAGCTGTTGAGATGTTCTTGGCAAGGAAAGCCTGATTTAATGGAAATTAATTTGTTCCCCTTTATAGGTGCTGTTAGGGAAGCCATGGAATGTATATCCCTCAGACGTTGTTTTACTCAATTTTTACAAAATGGTGCCATTCCATTCAAGAAGGTAATGGAAGACCAGCCTGGTATTTTGCTTTCTCATTTCTTTTTGCTATGTTAGGAAGGGATGTTCTGACAATTCTTTCTATTAAATAAAGTTGGGTTCATGTATAAAGACTTAGCTGGGAGTCAAGGCATGTACTGAAGTTCAGTAACGGAAAAGTATTAGAAGACTTTCTGTGATTTCTAAAGCTCAGACAGTTTTACATTTAATGCCCTGATCAGTCATAGGTGATTTGTTTAAATAATTACAAGAAGTTCAAAGTACCCCTACTTCAGTTAAACTGAGGGTGGAATCTGGCAGTTAACCACAGAATAACAGAATTGTGAAGGCTGGAAAAGACTGTGTCCAACTGTCAACAAAAACCAACCAAAAACCAACACCCAAAAAACCCCAAACCGAACAAAAACAGACAAAAACCACCTCACCATCCCACTAGAGCATGCTCTACCCTGGTAAGGATGCTGCAGAATTTTTACCTAATTTATACCTGTATTTATACCTAATCTTCTGTTTCAGAAGAACTCATTATTATAAAAAACAGTTCATTCCCTCAGAGGATGTCAACTGTGTATTTTCCAGCCTCTCTGAAGGAGAGGGAGCACCATTATTAGCAGAACACTGTGGTCTATAGACAACCTAGGTGGTCAGACTCATCAAACTGTTCCCTGTTCAAGACTGCTCTAGGAAAAAGGCCTGATCTTTCTGACTTCCAGTCCAGTGACTTTGCTGGTGAGCCTTATGATTTTATGCAGTGAAGAACTTGAGCTTATTCTGGAACAGACTGTACTGTTTCACTTTGTGGCTAATTTTTTGTGGCATTTAAGAAGAATGCTCTAGAGAGTTCAGGATCTGGGTGTTACAGCAAGGAATATGGTTGAGGTGATGTCTGTTGCAGATTTGAATGGTGCCTAGAGCTAAATCACTGTGATCTTAAGGATACGAATACTGTGATGTGAAATCCATTATGAAATCTCATGTGGCTAGGCTAATTCTTAATACTGTCATTATTAAATCATAACGTTGTGTTCTCTCTTGTGCTACAGAAATAGCTATATTATA